>CAUYUJ010018328.1:81200-116200 GCA_963575745.1 Prorocentrum cordatum | reverse complement strand
GCCTCCCAGGTCTCTCCTGAAACTCCCACAGGCACCCCAAAAGAGCTGTAGAGGACACCCTTGGAGGGCCCAAAGGGGCGCCAAGGGAAATCCCAGAGCGCCCCCCGAGCACCAGCAATGCAACACAGATTTAACACAATGCCGTCGTTGACGAGGAAGCGGTTTGTGTTCAATGTATGTTAAATTTGGGGCCCTCTTGGGGCCGTCCCGGAGCTCTCTTGGAGTGTCTTGGGCGCGTCTAAGGCCGTCTAGGGGTTCTCTTGGGCCAACTTGGGACCCTCTTGGGGGCCTCTTGGGCTGTCTCGGGGCGATCTTGGGGGCCTCCTAAGACGTCGTGGAGCGCCAGAAACTCGAAAAGTCGGGACCTTTGAAAACACATAAAAGCCAACGGAAAATAATTGGTTTTTGCCTCTTACTGCCATCTGGGGAGCGCTCATCGAGTCCTCTGAAGTCGTCTGGGGGCATGCTGGACGGAAGACTCGAATATCGCTTCGGGCTCCTGCGCTCGGGCCTCTCTTGAGAGCGTCTTTGGGCG
This sequence comes from Prorocentrum cordatum, assembly GCA_963575745.1. Classification (NCBI taxonomy): domain Eukaryota; class Dinophyceae; order Prorocentrales; family Prorocentraceae; genus Prorocentrum; species Prorocentrum cordatum. The sequence continues at coordinate 115,665 of CAUYUJ010018328.1, read as the reverse complement.
TCTTGGGCGCCTCCAGGGCCGCTCGGGGCCCCCTTGGGCCGTCTTTGAGCGCTCTTGGGGTCCTCTTGGCGGTCAGTCTCGGGACGGTCTTGGGGGCCCCTTGGGACGTCGTGGAACGCTGGAAGCTGGAAAAGTCGAGAAGCCCGAAAGCACTGAAAACCTTAGAATATCTGAGGTTTTTGCCTCTTGGGGCCCTCTGAGGAGCGCTCGGCGAGCCCTCTTGGGCCGTCTGGGGGTATCTTGTGACGGAAGGCTCGAATTGTCCTTTCGGGCTACTGCTCGTGAGCCCCTCTTGAAGCCGTCGTGGGGCCTTCTTGGGACGTCTTGTGCCCCTTTGGGGGCCGCCTTGAGACCCTCTTGGCCCGTCTGGGGGCGGTCTAAGGGGTCCCTTGGGCCGTCTTGGGGCGGTCTTGGAGGCCTCTTGGGACGTCGTGGAGCGTCGGAACCCCAATAACGTTGAAAAAGCCATGGGAAATCAATGGTGCTTGCCTCTTGTGGCCTCATACACACATACATATATATATATATATATATATATATATATGTACATGTACGTTTACATATACATACATATATACATATACACATACATGTGCATATACAAATACATATGCATGTACATATACATATACATAAACATGAACATATACATACACATATATATATATATACGTATGCATATACATATATACACATTTATACATATACATATACGTATACATATGCACAAACATATACATCTACCTATACATACACATACACATAAACATATACATATACATATACATATGCATATGCATATACACATACGTATACATATACGTAAATGTATACATATACCTATACATATACATCTACATATACGTATACATATGCATATGCATACACATATACATATACATATATGTATGCATATACACATACGCATACACATACGTATACATATCCGTATACATATACATAGGTATATACATGTACGTATACATAGACCTATACGTATACATACACATACATACGCACATAGATGCATGCGTACATACATGTGTGCATGCGTGCATGCATACATGCATGTATGCATACATGCATACATGCATAAACGCGTACATGCATGCACGCATACATGCATACAAGCATAACTGCGTACATGCGTACATGCGTACATGCGTACATGCGTACATGCATACATGCATACATACATGCATGCATGCAGGTATACATACAGACATGCATGCATACATGCATACATGCACACAGACAGACAGACATACATACAAACACATACAGACACATATACATACACATACACTTACACACACATGCATACATACATGCATATACACACACACCGACAAATACATATATATATATATATACTTACATATATGCATGTATGCATACATACATACATACATATATGCATACATGCATGCATGCATCCATAAACATACACATACTCATACACATACACACATACACATACACATACACATACACATGCGCCTACACATACACATACACATACACAAATACATAAGCATGCGTATGGACGTACGTACATGCATACATATACTACATACATACATACATACATACATACATACATACATTCATTCATACATTCATTCATACATGCATGCATGCATGCATGCATGCATGCATACATACATACATACATATGTACATACATATATGCATGCATACATACATACACACATACACCCGACAGGCATACATACATTACATACATACGCGATCCAAGCTTCCACGAATCAAATCGGTAAGAAAGAGGTTTGCAGGCTTCGACTGCATCACATCTGCTGGCGCTCTCTCTGACTGTCGCTCGCGGCCGTGGCGGCTGCGACCAGTGTTGATCCCGACGATCCTGATCCGCTGCTTCAAACCACTGCCGAATAGTCGATGTGCGGCCTAGCCGGTGCGGCCGCACGGGTGTCCGAGGACGGCCGCCACGGCCCCGTGGGACATCGGCGTTCCGAAGGAGTCGAGCACACGCCTCGCTGGACTCCCAAGATGGGAAAGCAGCCTCGGACTGCTGCTTCTGATCGAGTCGCGCCCGTCGACGGACGAACGGCTGGGACGCGCTCCCCTCGGCCTCCCATTCCTTCAGCTGCCTGTCGACCAGGCCGACGTGGTCGTCCCACTCCACGGCAGCCACTGGCACCGCCTGCGAGTACGCCGTCGAGACCGAGGCAGCCGCTGCATTCCCCTCCTCAGAGCCGTCCCCAGGGGGGCGAGGGACCCCAATCCGCGAAACTCATCCAGCTCGCGGGCAGCAAACTGGCGCGAATCGAGCGCGACCTCGGCCAGCTCCTCCCCCGCGAGAGTGTCGACCGCCAGTGAGCCGAAGACTGCCGCGCAGCAGGCACGGCAGAGATCCACGGGAGGTGCGGCAGGCACGCGAAGCGGCTCTCCGCCAACGGCGTGCACGGCCGGGTTCCTCTCCTGGCCCTCGTGGAACCAACGAGGCCCACGCCCGCGACGCCAGCGGCGAGCATCGACACGATGAGCCGCCGGCGCCGCAGCGCGTCGCCTCAGGGCAAGGGCGCCACCTCGACGACATCCAGATCTAAAGGGCCGCGACTAGGGCGTGCGCCTCGCAGTGCTGCGCCTTGAGCTTGGCGACGGCCGCGTCCGCCGCCTCCCGAGCGCGCCAGCCCGGGACTGAGCGCTGTGCTCGGGTATGCCCACGAGCTCCAAGGTGACGAGGATGGGAAGGATGGAGGCGGAGAGGAGGTACAGGAAGACGAGTGGACGCAGCATGAGGCGACTAGCGCCGCGTCCGACGCGGGCGGGATCGCACTCAGCTGATGATAGAATTGTATACATGTCGGCCTTGCTGTGGTTGAAGTGGACACTCTAGATAAAACAGATGAGGCTAGTCGCGAGCTCCGAAGCCTCGAAGCTCTGGTGATCAGGCAGCTCCACGATGCCCTCTGCGAAGCCATTCAGCGCAACCGAAAGGCGGAAGAGACCATCTGGCAAGGAAGAGCTCCTCTGAGACGCCGAAGGGCGCACCCATGTCGTCGCAGTGCCTTTGACCCTTCTCGTGGCGCCCGCCCCTCACCGAGGGGGTACTGATGCTGGGCAAAACGGGGGCGAATGACCGCAGAGACGAGGACGAATCAATCACCTCTGGGGAGTCCTGCACGCGGCGTCCTGACCAACATTCGCTCATCGATGTCACCAGGTGCAGGATTTGACCCACACCCCTTGGGATCAGCGCGTCTGCGAACGCGGCGAAGGCATGTCGCCGCTGTTGGGTCACGGGTGACTTTGCGGTATGGCACGGTGTGCATCTCTGCCGCCATCGTATCTGGTTCGATCATCGACACCGTGAAGGCAACTGTGCGTTTGGGAGTCCAGGAGGAAGCCGATGCAGATAGGTTGCGGAGGTTCCTCTGAGCGTGGCACCAGTAGAGCATCTTCATCTGGAGGTGGATGACGCATGAAAGAATGTGTGGAGGGTCGCTGTGTTCTCCGAGACGCGAAGACTTCGCAGGAGAAGGGGGGGAACGTGGCAGGAGGAAGAATAAGACGACGCCGATGACGAGTAGGACGACAACGACAACAAGGACCACAGGGCAGACGATGAGGAGAAGAGGAAGAAGACGGAGACGACGACGACGACGACGAATGGCCAACAGGACCCGTGGCGGGCCTCGGCTGGCAGATCCCCTTGCTGTTGAATTTCAGCAGCCCCTGCTGGCGGAACGACGCCAGCGAAGCCCTCTGCGTGGCCCAAAAAAGCAGCACGGCGACGCCGCCGACGCCACCGACGACACCGACGATCACGACGAGGCCAGCGACGCGTGACGCCCCTCCTGCCAGGAGCAGCAGCAGCAGCAGCAGCAGCAGCAGTAGTAGGGAAGCAAGAGGGGAGGTGGAGTGAAAGGATGACGAATCGGAGGAAGAAGCGGTGAAGCAGCAGGACGAGTCCACATCGTCCTTCCTATTTTCCTCGGTCTGGTCTTCCTCGGCCGCCATTCTCACTCCTCCTCCTCCTCCTCCTCCTTGTCCTCCTCCTCCTCCTCCTCCTCCTTCTCCTCCTCCTCCTCCTGATTCCCGATTCCTGATGGTCCTTCGTAGCCTCCGTCCCCCTCCTACTCCTCCTCCTCCTCCTCCTCCTCCTCCTCCTCCTCCTCCTCCTCCTCCTCCTCCTCCTCCTCCTCCTCGCCTTCCTCCTCCTCCTCCTCCTCCTCATCCTCCTCCTGCTCCTCCTCCTCTTCCATTCCTTTTCCTTAAACATAACTACTCCCTGTCGCACCCCGAAGCCAGTTTTTAGGGCGGGCCGCGCGTTTCGGCTGAGACTTCCTCACCACTTATGACTCTGAAGTCTAAGCATTGGCAACAGCTTCACAGATGGAAGACAGGTCGTTTTCAAAATGTGGTTCTCGCCTTAGCGCGGCGCACATTCGTTTGAAAAGACTGCAAGAGCTTCACGGATTGAGGGCGGGTGGTTTTCAAAATGTGGCTCTCGCCTTAGCGTGACGCACATCGGTTTGCAAAATTTGCAAGAGTTTCACGGATTGAGGGCGGTTCATTTTCAGAATCTGGCTCTCGCCTTAGCGCGGCGCACATCCGTTTTCAAAATGTGCCAGAGTTTCACGGATTCCCATCATCAACGTGTCAGAAATAATATTTCAAAAGAATTCAGGATTATGCGGGTGCAACAGTTATGTTGATTCGCTGTGCTGACGTCCCAGAAATGGTGTTCTGGCACGACTCAGGACTGCCAAGACGCAACAGTCAGGTTGATCCGTGGTGTTGGAATTCCGAGAACAATGTTTTGGCATGCTTCTGGGTCTTCAAACGGTTGTCTTCCAAAGAGGCACTTCCTTCAATGGGAATGAACCGTTGTAGATGCAGAGGGAGCTTAGAGGGAGGGTTTACTCCAACATCGTTGATGTTTCTTGGGTTTACACTGGTCCTCCTCCTCCTCCTCCTCCGCCCCTCTACCCCCCCTCGCAATCGCTTTCCAGCCTACCTTCGTCGTCGGTGGACGAGGGGAAGGGGGGAGGAAGGATGAAAGCACTCGTGGTATATATTTATGGGGGTGCCCGGACCTCCTCTCCCGCGGCGCGCGCTGCTTCGCCTGCGCCATGGTCTTCCAGTGGCGCCCGAGTCCCCCTGGCCCCCCTCCTTTTCGGGCCACCAGGCGCACAGAGTATTGAACCTTCGAGGCTCCCCACATGGAGCAGCAGCTGCAGGGGCAGGAGCAGCAGCAGCAGCAACGGGAGCAACGGGAGGAGGAAGAGAAGGAGGGGCAGCAGCAGCAGCAGCAGCAGCAGCCAGAGGGGCAGCAGCAGCACAGCAGCAGCAACGGGAGCAACGGGAGCAGGAAGAGAAGAAGGGGCAGCAGCAGCAGCAGGAGGGAGCAGCAAGGGCGGCAGCAGCAGCAGGAGGAACAGGAGGCGATTGGAGCACCGAGGGGCCTGGGCATCTCGCCGTCCTCCCTTGGTCCCCGGATGCTCCCTCCTGCCAGGTCCCGAAGCCCCCCCCTCCAGACCCAGAAAAAGTCCCACCAGCCCTCTGGGCGGAGGTGGTTTGGAACGTTTCCTCGTCCATCTTCCCCTTGAAATGAGGCCGCCCAGCATGCGGTCATCGGCTCCCTATGTGGCCACGAAACGTGTGATGGGTGTGCCGAAATGCAGCCGTCCAGCACGCGAGCACGGCCGCTGGAGCCTCAGGTGAAGCTCCGCATGGGGGTTCGAAACGTGTGAGGAGTGTGCCGAAACGAGGGGGCGCCGCCACACGGATGGCCCCAGTGGGCCTTAGCTGGAGCTCCCGATGGTGTCACGAAGCATGTGAGAGGTGTGCTGAAATGAAGTGGCGCTGCCATGCGGACGACTTCACTGGGGTCGTGGGTGGAGCCCCCATATGGGGCCACGAGAATCGCGATGGGTGTGCCAGAATGAAAAGGCGGCGCCTTACTGACGACACCACTGGGGCCTTCGCTCGAGCCCTTTTATGGGGCCACGAAAGGTGTGGCGTGCCGAAACGAGGCGGCGCCGCCATACGGGCGACCCCCACCACTGAGGCCTAGGGATGAGTCGAAACCGCCCGGGAAGAGCGACGGATTGAAGGTTGCGCTGCCAGAGATTCCGAATGCTGCTGGTCTGCTGGAATGGCAATGTTCCCGAGGACATCCCGTAGGACCAAGCCCCGTTCGCGCCACGCGACTTCGCTATGGCAGCTGATCTGCTAGCCAAAAGGCAAAGATGACTATGTCAAAGACGTCGCACGGGACGATGAAACCGATGAAACAGCTGTTGACTGACATCGACATGCGGCACGAGCAACTTATGAGGGTTGGGGAATGTTTCTTTTAGGGGGTAGGGAATGGGGAGGTTCATCGTACGATGCGCGGCAGTACTGTATCAGCGGGAGACGATGCTCACTGAAACGGATGAAGCCAATGATCAAATGTGACTACAGATCCGAAGTCTATATTCTAATCAACTTAGAGAAGTGCCCCATCATGAACGACACCGTAATAATCTTCGACCTCAACTTTGAAAACGAGGCGACCGCTGACTCCTGCGCATGGATCCACAAACAAATCGAGAAGCCAATGATGAGGATTATACAGACCGCAAACAAGGATGACATGATAAACGAAATCTAGCTGGAGATCCCTGTGGCCATGAAACGCGTGACGTTCACTGTGCCGAAACGTGGCGGCGCCGCCATACGGACGACCCCACTGGGTGGAGCCCATTTCACGTGAACACGAAACGTGTGAGTGGTGTGCCGAAACGAAACGGCGCCGCCACAATACAAACGACACCAATGGAGGCGTAGGATGAGACCCCGAGCTCCCCATGGGGCAACGAAACGTGTGAGGGGGGATTGTACCGAAACGAAACGGCGCCGCCATGCGGACGACCCCGCCAGGGCCTTAGGCCTAGGTGGACCCCAGGGGCCACGTAAACCGTGACGGGTGTGCCGAATCGTGGCGGCGCCGCCATACTGATGGCCCTCTGGGACCTTAGATGGCGTTCCCGGTAATGCCAATAAACGCGTGATTGGTGTGCCGCAACAATGCGGCGGTGCCATACGGACGACCACACTGGAGCCTTAGATGGAGCTCCCGATGGTGCCACGAAACATGCGAAGGGCGTGCTGACATTTGGTGGCGCCGCCATACGGACAACCTCACGGCTGGCATGCAGTGAAAACTTTTCCAGACCCCCTCTCATCACACCCCACTTGAAAGCCTCCGCCCCGCAGGGGCCGCCCCGAAGGGCCCGGCAAGGGCCTGCCCATGGGCCAAACGAAAGCCCAGGCCGACCGGGGCAAAAGTGAAGAAGGGGGACCGGAGGCACAAAGGGAACAGGAGGCTTCTAGGGGACGCGGGGGCTAGGAAGAGCGAAGCTCAGAAAGTATGGAACACAGAACAATAGCACATTGAAACGAAATCACGATGGTGCACGACGAGGCAAGGATGGCAAGGATCCTCGCAAACTCCGCAAGACGTTGCGAAATCGTGCTGCATGAACAGTCTGGGCTGCGCACCTTCTGGGCGAGAGCGGCGAGCACGCCGTTGATGTTGACGCGGGCCGCCCTCATATCGTTCCACGAATAATCGCCGCGGGCGAACAGGTCGCGGGTCGCGCCACCGCGGCGCAAGCTGCAAGATTTGAGCTCGAGGCGCGAGAGGCCCAGCGCCGCGCAGCCTTGCTCGAACACGCTGCGACGCTGAAAGCCCGTCCCATCCAGGAGCCGGGAGCCTGGGCCTCGCCACGCGTTGAGCGCCAGCGCTGCTGCTGCTGCTGCGGCCGCTGGCTCTGACAGCCCATGGGCAAATACCTGTCTAGCGAAGATGTAACATGAGACCGTGGCCCTCAGGGAAGCAATTCCGCCTTCCCTGGCAGTGCGCTGGGCCGGAAAATTGATCTGCACATCGACGCGTCATGTCGCGTGGCGACACACGGCGGAAAGAGCTTGGGGCCGACTAGTTATGGGGCCGTCAACTGCGATGACCTCCCGAGCACCTCGCCGCGCGCCGCTCTTGGGCCACGGCGCGCGATGACATCAGAGCCCTCCGCACCCATGGCCACGTGCTCGAAGGACATGGCGAACATCTCTCCAATCGTCGCGAGGCAGCGCATGGCGGCGACCGACGCGATCGCGGCGTCGCGCCGACCCTCCAGCCACATCCAGCGGGCAAGCGCGAGAATCATCATGGAAATGCATGGCGGGGCGCGCCCGGGCATCTCGATCCGGCCCCAGACTCGGAACAAGTCCCGGGCGCTCAGACAAAAACTTGCCTGCGGCACAGGAAAAACTGCACGCCACCGAGCGCGTCGCCTCCGAGGCCCCCCTCGACTTCCAGACGGAGGCGCCCCGAGCAAATGCCCAATTGGCCGTCGAGCAGGCGCGGCCCCACGGCGAGCGGCTAGCCTGACTGCCGCTGCCGACGGCGACCAGGAATACACGCAGCGCGACGATAACGAATGCGGGTTCGGGGAGAAACTCGCTGGAATCGCAACAGAACCCCAGGGCGGCCACGCTCCTTGAGGCCGTCTCCAATGCCGCCACGTTGCGAGCCACGCGATTGAACTGGATGTTCTCCGAACGATGCCCGACTAAGACAGCAATCGAAACGCGGCTGTCCCGTGAATAGAGAAACTTGCACTCTCCGCGCGCAGCCGCCACTCAAGCGCGGACAGGAAGCCCTCATCTCGAATTCGTTTACATCGGCCGCCACGCACCCTCGCCGGTCAAAATGCGCACGTCGCTGCCGGCTCTCGCGGACCGCATGGCGTCGAGCACCTGAGCCTGATCAGGGGCGAACCCTTGCGAGAGCAATGACGAGCGCTCCACCCCCGCCCCCTGGGACCCGCCCCGCAGCTCTGCCGCTGACAGCGGCGTCTGCAAAGGGCCCCATGGCAAGATGCCCCAGCAGCCACGCCACGACCTCGACGTGGTAAGCGTCGCCAAGGAGACCGCGCCGGACACTTTCTGCATTCTGGGGGGCGCCATTGAGCACGCTTGAGGTGACGGCGACCTTCGCGCGGCCCTCGCCGTAGCCCATGAGGATCTCACGCCCCTCGGCCGATGGCGGGCGCAGCTGGCCCTGGCGCGGGACGAAATGCTTCTCGATGCACTGATCAGGCGGCATGCCGCAATCGTCCTCTGCTCAGCGTACCGAAGCCGATCGTCGCACAGCTTGACGCTGGCGGGCACGGGCTGGGACTCGCTCCGCTTCTCGCGACGCGCAACCGTCGGGAGACGAGCCGCAGGGCCCGCCCCACTTGCTCACGACGCGCCCGGCGCCAACCATCTCGACACGGGACCTGGGCCGGCGCCCAGCATGCCCTGCCGCCAGCCACCGCGGCCACCCAGCGCATCGCATCTGGCCTGCACAGCTCAAAGGGACCCCAGTGGAGGCGCCGCATCAGCACGCGGCAGATCTGACCAGGATACGCGCAGCCTCGCCGATGAGCCCGGAGCAAGAGTCGCGCGCGCGCGCAAATCCAGCGTCCGAGCACAATCTGCCAGCGCGCCCCGCTCGCGCCAGGCCGCCCCAGAACCTACACCGCGAGCGAAGGAAAACTGGGGACGCATCCGCGGGGGGCATCCTTCCCGCCGAGGTCGCGCGGCCCCCGAGCGCCTAGGCCTCGCCGGCCCTCTGCGCGTCGCCGGCAGAAACCCCGGGCGCCCCGCAGCGCAAGTGGGCCTCTCGCGCAGCAAGTAGCAGCAGGACGACGGAGCCTATGAGCCTATGAGCACGTCCCCGCCCTCCTTGGCCACAGTCCCCCGCGCTTCCAGCTTGCCGATGTAGAATTCCCAGGCGGAACCCTCCTCGGCCAGCGCTGCGAGCGGAAACGGACGGTCGCGCCTCCACTCAGCCTTTCTGGGCAAGCAGGCGGAGAGCTGCCATCATCGGCGCAAGATGCTGAGATGGATATGCCGCGAGATACCTGTCAGCGAGATTTAGCCCATGGCCTCGGTCGCGCCGGCCCCACGCACGAGCCCCTTGCTGGGCTGGCTTCACACAGCAAGGCAGCAGCCTGAACAAGTAATAGAGGCACAACCGATCAGCATGTCCACAACATCATCTCGCGCGCCAGGAGCGCGATGGTCGACCACTGCGATGACAACGGGAGCTGGTCCACCGTCGCCCCCGACGGCCCGCTGCATTACGTTCGACGGGGCAAGATCCATGATGGGCCTGAGCACGCGGCCGCGCGATCCATCCTCGATGGCCACCGAACGCTCTGCCCCCTCGCGCGAGCCGCAGGCGCCGCGCAGCACGGGGCGCCCGTCGACGTGGAGCACGTCCTTCAATGCGACCGGCCCCTCCAGCGGGCGATCCCACAGGACAGCGACCAGATCGCACCACGTCTCGCGAAACGCCCAGATCTTCGCCCGCGGCACCTGAACCACGCGCACGCCCTCGGGCAGCAGGATGGAGTCCGCATCAAGCATCGCCTCTGGGACGTTGCCCTCACAGAGTGCCACGGCGCCAACGAGGGCAGCGATGCCCCCTCAGCGGGAGAGCCAAGATATTTGCTCACCTGAGAGGGCCGCAGCCGCGCCGACCTCCACGCCATCGCGCGCCACCCACATTTGGCTTTTGGAAAGCTCCACCGCCCAATCGATTGGCAAGAACGGCTCTGGGTTGTTCTTGAGAAAGAAAACAGCCGCGCGCGACAGCAGCCGCGCGCGACAGCAGCCGCGCGGCCCTCATCCGCGCCGGGTCAGCCAGCCCCGCCAGCGTGCACCGCCCCCCCCCCGCGCCCGGCAGTTGGCGTACAGGTGGTTGAGGCCTAAGCATGATCAACATGTAGACCCACAGTTCGCACGCCACTAGGAACTGCGTCGACGAGGCCGCCATCGCGCGAAGCCCGTCGCCACCGAGGGAAAGAGAGGAGAGTGGGAGTAGATCACGCTGCCCCCCTGCAGCCCGAGAAGTTGGCACGCCCCCAAAATCCGCGAGCCCCCGCGCAACTTGGCCAAGACGGGAAGGCAAGGACCAAATCAGGCCAAGGAGGGCGCACGGCGCGTCCGGGGTTCACACCGATGCCCACGCCGAGCCGCAGCCGCCACCTTGCGAGCGGGGCGCGGGGCGCCCGCGCCAAGCAGACCGTTCGGCCCCAGGGCGCCCGGCGCAGCAGCGGCCTCGCTAGCCCCCGGCGCCCGCCCCAGCAGCGATCGCCCTCGCCCCCGGCCGCGGCCGTTCCCGCAGGCCTGGCCGCGGTCCTTCGGCGAGGGCGACCGCGGGCGGCTGATCCACGGCGGGGGCCCCGACGTCTCCTTGCCGCCCTCGAACAGCATCACCTTCCTGACTGGCTGGGCGTGCCCAGCCTCCACCTCTGGCGCGAGCGCAACTCGGGGCCCGCTGGTCGGCGCCCCGGGCGGCGCGCCGCCGCTCGGGCTGGGCGATCTTCGCGGCGACCGCGGCCTGGCCGACATGCCGGAGAAGCGCGGGCGGGATGCGCCGCGGCTGCTCCAACCGGGGCCCCGCCGCCCCGCCAGCGCCCGCGGCGTCGGCGGCGGCCCAGCGACGCGCCACGGCGCCCAAGTGAACGCAAAAGGGGGCGGCGCGCCGACGGGGCTGGGCGCGCGAGGCGGTCGCCTCTGGGCAGGAGCGGCGCATCGCCCCCGCGCAGCCCCCCCTAGCTTGCCATCGATCGCCCCTGGGCGCGGCCCGTCAGCTCCGTCAGCTTCGCCTTCACGAGCGCATGGCGCGCCGCGGCCCGATCGGAGGCGCCCACCAGCCCCGGGGTCTCCTCCGTGAGCTCGAGCTGGCTCGCCACTCCCCAATACTTGTTGCGCACGTCTCCGGCGCCTTCAGCCTCTGCATGAGCATGTCACACAGCTGTGGGAGGCGACCCTGCGGCAACGCTTCGATGGCCGACGCGATGATCCTCGTCTTTTTGACCGCGTGCACGTCGATGGAGGACCGGGGGCGCTGACCGAAGAAGCTGCTAGCGAGGTACGCCAGCACCAGGGCCGAGCTCGAGCCCGACTGCAGATTCGCCCCCTCCCGCCCCCCGAGGAAGCAGGCCATCCCCGCCAAGCCAGCTTGCCGCAGGGCACCCGGCTGCTCCTGGCAAAAACCAGAAGTTTGCTGCTGCCTGGCAGGGAAAAGGCATCGCGAAAAAGCAGATCGTCATTCGCGCCGTCGTCGTCCATGCCTGTGTCCGCGCGGCCGCGTTCGCGCGGCGGTGCCTCGTGCAGGCCGCAGCGACGATATCGAGATTGCCGCTGCCTGCACTTGATGGAGCTGTAGGCCAATTTCAGCTCGTCCACCTTCGCTGCCAAGCAGGTGGCCTCGGAACCCGAAGCAGTCCCAGGAGCAGCAGCAACGCCAGGCACCGCAGGGCCGAAAAGAGCTTGCTGTCGCACCCACGGTTCGGTGATGGTGGCTGGGTTGCGCACCCTGAACACATCCACGTGGAGGATAAAGCGATGGCCAGCCGTCGCAGCACGAGTCTCACGCGAGCCGCAGCAGAGGTGGATGAGCGGTGGCATAGTCCACACATCATCCAGCACCGAAGTCGCAAGCGGCGTCGACGCCGCCGCGAACTCCGCGACGCCGAACGTGCCGAGCGCTTCGCCGGCCCACTGCAGCCCCAGCTTGAGCATCGCCGTGCCTTCGACGATGCCGTGCTCGTCAAACGTCGGCATCTCGATCACCACGCCTGGTCCGACGCCGAGATGCGCAAAGCTCGCCGCCTGCAGCCCCTCCCCCATCCACGCGGAGTCCGCAGGCGGAGGGGCAGGCAGCTGGCTGCGGCAGCCTGGCACCAGGGATGCCGGCCACGCCCACAGGCGAAGCCGCCCTGCCTGGAGCTGCGGGCAGCACGGGCACGTCGAGCCCCTGAGGCCCCCCAAGGGCTGGCCCGCCAGCTGCGGCCAGCGCCGCGCCGACGTTCGCCCCCAGGCCAGCACCAGGCATCGCACAGCCGCCCGCGGCCGCAGGCAGGGCTGCCCCAGCTGGGCCCACAGCCGCTCCCTGGAGCCCGGCCACGGCGGCCCGGATCCCCGCGTCCGTGAGCCGCACGCCGAAGCCCCTGACGAGCTGGCCCAGCCCTCCAGCTGCCTCACGCGCATTGCCTCCGCACGCGCGGGCCGCGGCCACGATGGCCCGATGCAGCCCGCGGCCGCCCGCGCGTCCACGGCCACGCCCTGCCGCGACAGCAGGCTGCGCGCCGCCCAGCCCAGCACGAGCGCCCCCGGCGGTGCACCGCCATGCAGCGCGCCTCCGCCGACCGCGAGCCCAGCACCCGGCCAGAGCAGCGGGGCCCCAGGGGGCGGCGCGGCACCTGCTCCAGCCCCGCGGCCGCCGCGTCCGCCTGCTCGTCCGGGAGCCCCGGTGCCGCCCCGCCGCCGCGGCCACGGGCCCCGCGGCCTCGGCCGGCAGCGCCGCCACCGCCGCCGCCACGCCCGCCCCAGCCCCTGCCTGGGCCGAGCTTGGGCGGCATGGCGCGGCCCCACGAAGGAGGTCGTCACAGGCACGCGCGCCGCGGGGGGCGGCGCGCCAGCATGGAGCAGTATGCTCCCCAATCCGGGAAAGTTATGCAAGCAGGAGGGGGCAGTGCTCCCTCGGCCCCCCCTCTGTCGCCCACCCCTTCAAAACGAATGCTGGCAAACTACATGTATTGGGGGTCTCAACCTCCAACATGCCATAAGATGGTCCCAGGGGTCCGTGAGGGAGCACTCTGGGGAGCCCCTTGGGCCACCTGGGCCAATCCAAGGAGCCAAAATGATTGAAAAACATGTTTCTGCATAGTGTTAGCATTCTTTTATTTTCGGTCTCAAGGGCGGCCAACACGGCCCAAGATGGCTCCAAGACGGCCTCCATGCTCCCAAAGGGGCCAGGAGTACCCCATAACGGTCCCTTGAGGCCTCCGGGCGGCCTCTTGGGGGCCTCTTGGGGGCTTGCTGGCCGTCTCTGAGGTCAGCTTGGGGTAGGGGGGGCTCCATATGCCAGACGTCCAGCAGGCGCCAAGAGACGCCCAAAAGGACCACGAGAGGCCCGCAGGAGGCCTCCAATAGGCCTCAAGAAACCCCCCAAGAGGCATGGGCTCTGTGAAGTCCCACCCCCACTGAATAAGGAAGGGGAGATGGGGACAGAGGAGAATGAGGATGAGGGAGACGGATGAAGACGACGACGACGACGAGGAGAAAGGCCTCCCCTTCCCCAGATCTTTCGCAAGACAAAGTCCGCTCAAGCAGACTAAGGCGGTTGCACACTTCACTCCCTGGGAGCCGCCCAACCAGTCGCCCCGCCGCAGCGACGAGGGGTGACCAGGCGGCCAGACGAGAATAGTGAGCAACACCAGCGCGTGGGCGGGTGAAAGTGGACGTCCGCATGGAGAGTCTCTGGGCGGAGCTCTGCCGCCAGGTGTCCTCGATCTGGCGGCGGCCGCCACCGACCCGATGAGCAGGGGGCTCGCTCCACTGCTCGCCTCTGGGGAAGCCAGGCGAAAAAGAGGAGGAGGAGGAGGAGCAGCAGCAGCAGCAGCACGACAACGACCACCACCACCACCACGACCGCGAAGACGGCGAGAATAACCAGACGAACAGGACGATGGGCAACGACGACGATGAGCGACGACGACGAACGACGGACGACGGACGATAGACGATGGACGACAGGCGACGACGACGACGACGACGACGATGAAAACGACGACGACGACGACGACGACGACGACGACGACGACGACGACGACGATGAGAACGACGACGACGACGACGAGAATGAAGCCCCCAACCCTATCTCCCGCCCGCCGCCGCCACGCCCACCTCTGGCGACAGCCCGATCTCGTCGAGCAGGGAGGACCCCGCGCCTGGCACGTCTGACACAGCGGGCTCTGGCCAGTCCTCTCGGGGAGACGCAAAAGTGGGGCACGGGCTGAAATTGGGTTAAAAGAAACTCGTTCTGAGCGGCCCCTGGAAGAAGGAAGAGGAAGCGTCCGACTGGGTTCCTGGACCCCGCCCTGGGATAATTCGAGATTGTTTTGTAGGTCGCTACCCTGGGGGATAGGGGTTAGGGGCCCTGGGTATTGGTAACGCTTGCGCTGGGTGGGGCACATCGGGGCAGGGGTGCGCTGCGATCCCCACAAAATGCGCGCGATCGCCAGCATGTGGATGGAGGGGTCCGGTCCAGGCTCCCCTGCGTACGATCCTTCCTGTTCCACGCGTACGATCCTTACCGTTCCCGAGGGAATCTACGCGCCAGGACATAAAAAATCATCGTGACGCAAGGCCCAACCATATTCAACTGTAAATACCGCGTTGTGGAGCTCCCCATGGGGCCACGAAACGTGTGCAGGGTGTGCCGAATTGGGCGCGGTGGCGCCATTCGAGCGCAGCCACCGGGACCCTCGGTGGAGCTCCCCATGGGGGTGGCGGAATGGGTGCGGGGTGCCACGCGAGCGCAGCCACTGGGGCCCTCGGTGGAACTCCATATGGGGCCACGAAACGAGTGAGGAGGGCGCCAACATGGGCGCAGTGGTGCTATGCCAACGCAGCCACTGGATCCATCGGTGGAGCTCCGTATGGGGCCACGACACGTGTGAGGGGTGTGGCAAAATGGGCGCGGTGGTGCCATGCGAGCGAAGCCATTGGGGCCTTCGGAGGAGCTCCCCATGAGGCCACGAAACGCGTGAGAGGTGTGTCGAATTGGGCGTGGTGGTGCCACGCGAGCGCAGCCAGTGGAGCCTTCGGGGGCTCCCCATAGGGCTACGAAACGTGTGAGGAGTGTTGCGAAATGAGCGCGGCGGCGCCATGCGAGCGCAGCCACTGGGGCCCTCGGCGGAACTCCACGAAGTTGTACCGAAATGGGTGGGTGCGGTGGTGTCATGCGAGCGCAGCCACTGGGTGGAGCCTTCGGTGGAGCTCCCGATGTGGCCACGAAACGTGTGAATGGTGTGCCGAATTGGGCGCGGTGTTGCCATGCGAGCGCAGCCACTGGGGCCCTCGGTGGAGCTCCCCATGGGGCCACGAAACCTGTGAGGGGGGTGGCGACATGGCTGCGGTGGTGCCATGCGAACGCAGCCACTGGGGCCATCGGTAGAGCTCCGTATGGGGTCACGACACGTGTGAGGGGTGTGGCGAATTGGGCGCGGTGGTGTCATGCGAGCGCAGCCACTGGGTCCCTGGTGGAACTCCCCATGAGGCTACGAAAGATATGAGGGGTGTGTCGAATTGTGACTACCTACCAGACCACCCCAACCCAACCCGAAGACCTCAATTTCGGGTTGGGGGGGGTACGGGTTCCATATGTGTTTTTGCGGTGTTCCCCGACCCCCCCCCACTGGAAATGGAGGGCAAATTGAGGCCTTCGGGTTGGGTTGGGGTGGTTTGGTGGGTGGTGAAATTGGGCGTGGTGGTGCCATGCGAGCGCAGCCACTGGGGCCTTCGGTGGAGCTCCACATGGAGCCACGAAACCTGTCAGGGGTGTGGCGGAATGGGTGCGGTGGAGCGCAGTCACTGGGGCCCTCGGTGGAACTCCCTATGGGGCCACGAAACTGTGCCGAAATGAATAGGCGCGGTTGTGCCATTCGAGCGCAGCCACTGGGGCCTTCGGTGGAGCTCCCTACGTGGCCACGAAACGTGTGAAGGGTGTGCCAAAATGGGCGCGGTGGTACCATGCGAGCGCAACCCTTGGGGCCTTCGGTGGAGTGGAGCCACGAATTATGTGAGTGGTGGGCCGAAATAGGTGTGGTGGTGCTATGCGAGCGCAGCCGCTTGGGCCTGCGGTGGAACTCCCCATGGGGCCACGAAACGTGTGAGGGGTGTGGCGGAATGGGCGCGGTTGTGCCATGCGAGCGCAACCATTGGGGCCTTCGGTGGAGCACTGTATGGGGCCACGAATTGTGTGAGGGGTATGCCAAATGGGGTGCGGTGGCGCCATGCGAACGCAGCCTCTGGGGCCTTCGGTAGAGCTCCCTATGGGGCCTCGAAACGTGTGAGGGGTGTGCCGGCAATGGTTTACTGGTGCGGAGGACAGAGGCAGGGATGGGAGGATGGTGAGGAGGGGGCAGTGGGAGGAAGCAGACGCGGGCGCTGTCTTTTCAAACGAGCACCCAACAACGCAGGATGGTTGATAAAAAAATCCCCCTCCCCCTCTGTTGGCATGACATGAACGGGTCCTGAGGGAAACGGGTCCTGTGTCACCGGGCCTTCCCCCAAGACCGGCTCTTCATCCCGAGCCATTTTACGACTGTCCTGGGGCCCGTGGAAGCCCGAGAATTGAAAAACGGCGAAGAACCTCGGGCCCCGTTTCCCCTCAGGACCCGCTCCCTTCAAGGCGACTCTGCGAGCCCCGTCCTCGGACCCGCTGGCGGGGCGCCTGGGCGGCGGTCCCTCGAGGCCGCCCTCCGCCGCTACCCGCACGAAGCCTCTGGCGGCGACGCCGTCGGCGAGCGCGCCCGGCGCGGCCGTGGCCGCGGCCTCCGCGACGGCCTCGTCCTCGCGCCGGGCGCGCTCGTCGTCGAGGGCCAACAGGAGGTACTGCCGCTCCTCCGAGGGACGGGGAAGGGGGGCGCGGGTGGGCGGGCCGTGGCTCGCCGGTCGAGGGCCAGCCGATGCGCGCTGGAGCTGTGCCGGTAGCGGCGGGATGGGGTTGGTGCAGCGTTCCAGCGCCCAGCGGCTGACGGCAGGCACTCGCCCGACTGCCTCGCAGCGGGTGGGGGAGCAGGGAGAGGGAGGGGGGAGAGAGGAGCTTACTATTGGTCTCCGACTGGTGCCGACTGTGACAGCTGCAGAGGGGTCGGATGCCCACGTACGCTCGCCCCCTTGAAGAAGAAATCCCAGGTCCTGGAGGGCCCACCTCTCGAGGACGACTTCCTTCTGCCCCGTACGCGGGTAGAGGCCACGCTCAGAGCGGCTCCGCCGCTCGCTACCCGCCTTGTCGAGGCAGGCACCTGACCGACTGGCGACACACTTCTGAGCCAGCCTTGTGGGCTGGAGCTGCGCATACTGGGCACACTGGACACAGTACAACATGAGCGCGCCCTCCTCGGACGAAGCTCCACGTGGGCCAATCACTGTGCCCTTAAGGACATTCGGCGGGCCGGCGGCGGTTATGCGCAGCAGAGGTTTGGAAGCCATGGCTGCGCTGGGGCCGCTCGCTGCCAGGCTTCAGCAGGCGAGGGGTCGCGTGCAGGGCGGCTGGGTACGCTCAGCAAATTACGCAATCGTGCAGTTCAGCCTCGAGGGCAGGCAGCCGCGCTCCTCGAGCTCTTCAAGGTTACACAGCGCTGGAACGAGCATAAGAACTCCGCGGACAGTGGCAGTTGCAAGAATATGCAGGGGCAGCTTGAGCGCAAGGCCCCCAACGAGGTCCCCAAGATGACCCAGACGAAACTTGACGTGCAGCTGAAGAAGCAGCAGCAGCAGAAGATTGAGCAGCTATAGCAAATTCATGCTAAAATTGAAACGGATATCGCCGGTCAGGTCGCGAAGCTGAAGCTCGTCAGCGACAGCTTCGAGAAGCATCAGCAGCATCTGCAGCAGCAGGAGCAGGCGACCGAACTGATGTTCGAGGCCGTTGAACAAAAGCTCACGGATGTCACGAATATTGGCTTAAAGATGAAGGCCAATGACGAGAGGCTCAAGGATGCCGACCCCAGACAGGTCGACAAGATGGAGAAAACTTCACGAACAAGCTCACGCGCATAGGAACGTTCCTCGCCACAGATGTCGCGTCCTCCCAGGGCGACGTGGATCGACTGCAGCTCAAGATCTTCACCCCTGAGGCGACGTAGAGCCTGACGGTTCGGATCAAGGTCGGCTCCCTCTCCCACCGTGCTTGGGGGCAAAGGCAGGGCCGTCCTTCTTAACGATTCTCTTGCAGAGTGACCGGGCGCAGCGGCGCGGCCAGGACTGCTGGTGGCATGCGAATCACGAGTTGGCAGAGCGAGCAAGCCGAGTCCCCTCACCCCTAAAGAAGTGCTCAATCAATCCTCCTCCTCGTCCTCCTCCTCCTCATCCTCCTCCGCATCCTCCTCCGCCTCCTCCTCCTCCGACTATTTGCCACCTGCGCGCACCATTAACAGATCTAAGCTCAAAATTACCACTCGAGTATGCTCGATCTGTGGTGAGTTGCAGGTCAGGCCAACTCGAAGTGCGATGGTGCAAGAGTCATAGCGCTTGGAAGGAGGTCTCCGCCCACCGCCTGACCCCTCATGGCTTAGTCGCCAATGGTGTAGCTGACGATTTTGCGGGGGAAGCTGATAAGTTTGGGGCCCTCCCAGAAGATAATGCAACTTAAGAATGTAGATGAGATCTGCCTCTCCGTGATGAAAGGGCTCCTTGCAATCTCTCGGCAAGTTTTCCGAACTTGCCCCAGGACCCGCGAGGATAGACCAGGCAGAGAGCACCATCGAGGGAAAGGCCCCAGCTCGAATAATGTGCGCAGGTTCCGGCTTACCAAGCAGGGCCATTATGTTGTCAAATATGGTAGTGTCTTTAAGCGTACACGTTGCTTTAGCAAAACTCCTGCTGTCCAAGGTGAGCTCGCGAGTTTCTGGCCCGCTCGGTGCCCTGGGGCGTTGGCGCTTGGGTCCTCGGAGGTGGTTGGATTGGGCCCCTCTCAGGCGGCTGGCTTGATCCTGAGGAATCCGAATGGGCATCCGTTTTTTGCCCGTGCGTATCCGACGCACGTCCTGGCTGAATTCAAAAAAAGTGTTTTGTTTTGTCGAAGCTGCGGGAGAGTTGCGGTCAGCCTGGCGCAGAAGCTGTCCCAGCCTTGCCCTCCCGAGCCGTCTGCAACTGGCAGACGAAACCTCGACAGGCTGGCGGAAGGCGAGCCCCCGAAGTACGGCATGTCCTTCCCAACCCCGTAAGGGTCTGGTGCCAGGGCCAAGCTTGCACTCGTTCACACCTGCTTGCTGGAATCGCTGGGATCCTCCTCCTCCTCCTCCTCCTCCTCCTCCTCCTCCCCCTCCTCTTCGAACAACAAAAAAACAGAGCCGGGGCAGCAAGCAAAAACATTGAAAAAACAAGGGAAAGGAACCAGTCTTCGAGACCTCCTCCGCCTCATCCTCTTCCGCCTCGTCCTCCTCCTCCTCCTCCTCCTCCTCCTCCTCCTCCTCCTCCTCCTCCTCCTCCTCCTTCGCTCTGTTCTGTTACGTCCATGACGGTCTCAAAACCTAAATGCCAGCCTTTTGTCTCAGTTGATAAAGTAGAGCAGTAATCTCCCTTGGCACTTCGCCCAATGCGACAACCTCTGCTCCGAAAGCCGTGCACGGTAAATGGAGAAATCTCCCGTGCACAGCGATGG
This sequence comes from Prorocentrum cordatum, assembly GCA_963575745.1. Taxonomy (NCBI): domain Eukaryota; class Dinophyceae; order Prorocentrales; family Prorocentraceae; genus Prorocentrum; species Prorocentrum cordatum. Next base: position 95,399 of record CAUYUJ010018328.1, on the reverse strand, counting down.
GTCCATACTGATACGCAAACTGATACTGACTCCCTCCTCCTCCTCCTCTTCCTCCTCCTCCTTCTCCTCCTCCTCCTCCTCCTCCTCCATTCCTTGTCCTTATAAATAACTTCTCCCTGTCGCACCCCGAGGCCAGATTTTAGGGCGGGCCAGGCGTTTCGCCTGAGACTTCCTCACGATGTATGACCACGAAGATTTAACATTTGTCACAAATGAAGGGCTGGTCGTTTTCAAAATGCGGTTCTCGCCTCAGCGCGGCACACATTCGTTTGAAACATTTTCCAAAGGTTCACTGGTTGAGGGCGGGTCGTTTTCAAAATGTGGCTCTCGCCGTAGCGCGGCGCACATTCGGTTTTAAAGTTCGCAAGAGTTTCACGGGCTGAGGGCGGTTCCTTTTCAAAATGTGTTTCTCGCCTTAACGCGGCGCACATCCGGTTAAAAAATACGAGAGCTCCACGAATTCCCATCCTCTGCGTGCCAGAGATTGTGTTTTGAAAAGGTTCAGAATTATGCGGGTGCAACAGTTATGTTGGCTCGCTGTGTTGAAGTCCCAGGCATGGTGTGCTGGCACGATGTAGGATTGTCAAGACGCAACAGTCAGGTTGATCTGTGGCGTTGGAATCCCGAGAACAATGTTTTGGCATGCTTCAGGGTCTTCAAACGGTTGTCTTCCAAAGAGGCACCGTAATTGGAATGAACGATTATAAGGGCCTATGAAGAGGGAGCTTGGAGGGAGGGTTTAATCCAACATCGTCGATGACTCTTGGGTTTACACTGGTCCTCCTCCTCCTCCTCCTCCTCCTCCTCCTCCTCCTCCTCCTCCTCCCTCCTCCTCCGTTCATTCCTCTCCGACGGGGTACTGGGCAAAAGCGCTCTGGGTGCACCGACTCTGCTGGAAGGGGGACAACAACGAGGACGGGAGCAGGGAGTGGGAGTAGTTGGGGGAGGGGGCGGGAGGGGGAGGGGGGGAGGAGGGAGGGGAGGGGCAGGGGCAGAGGCAAAGGAAGAGTCACGGGTAGAAGTTCTGGTAGGGGTAGGGGTAGGGGTAGGGGTAGGGGTAGCGGTAGCGGTGGAGGTAGGTTGAGGAGGGACGACTACAGCGGCACGATTTAGCTGCCCTGGCCCTGGGTTATCCTCCTCCAGGCACAGCAGCCTGTGGAGATGCCAAAGGGGGGTGCAATAAGGAGGGTTCAAGTGGCCAGGGGGCACGTGGGAGGGCAAAAGCGCAAGCTGAGACGGTTGAAGACTGACCATGTGATGTCAAACGTCTTCTGGTAACAACCACCCCCACCCGAATGCCGCAATCATGCAGATACCCCACGGCGAAGGGGGCGGATGAGGAGGAGGCAAAGCGTACGAAAGGAGAAGTAAGAAAAGGAGGAGGAGGAGGATGGAAAAGGAGGAGGAAGGCACTCAGGACAGGAGATGGGGGGAGGAAGGAGGAAGAGGAAGGAAGAGGAGGAGCTGTTCCCCAACGCGCCCCCCACCCCATGTGACGGCACTGGGGCAACAGCCCGTTGAGGCTGCACCCGAAGCCTGTACCTCAGGCCCCGCCGCTGGGCCGCCAGCTGTTCCTGCAGCAGCAGCCCCTCCTCCCTCAGGTCGTGGAGGTCTTGGGCGAGCTCCTCGCGGCGGCGTGACGTCCGCTCCTCGACCTCCAGCGTCCTGCCACTGGGGGGTGGGGCACGCAGGGCAAAAGATAAATTACCGCGCCCCCGCTCTCTCCTGCAGGCACTCCTCCTCCTCCTCCTCCTCCTCCTCCTCCTCCTCCTCCTCCTCGTCCTCCTCCGCCTCCTCCTCATTCTCCGCCTCCTCATCATCCTCTTCCTCCTCGTCTTCCTCCTCCTCCTCATCATCACCATCATCATCAGCTTCATCATCAGAATCACCATCATCATCATCATCATCATCATCATCATCATCATCATCATCATCATCATCATCATCATCATCATCATCATCATCATCATCATCATCATCATCATCATCATCATCATCATCATCATCATCATCATCATCATCATCATCATCATCGTCGTCATCATCATCATCCTCATCATCATCATCATCATCATCATCATCATCATCATCATCAGCATCATCATCATCATCATCCTCATCATCATCATCATCATCAGCATGATCAGCATCAGCATCATCATCATCAGCAACATCATCATCATTATCATCATCATCAACATCAGCAGCAACCGCATCATCCTCATCATCATTATAATCATCGTCATCATCATCAGCAGCATCATCAGCATCAACCTCATCATCATCATCATCATCAGCAGCAGCATCATCATCATCATCAGCAGCATCATCATCATCAGCATCATCATCAGCATCGTCATCATTCCCCTCAATATCCTCATTATCATCGTTCTCCTCATTCTCCTCCTCGTCCTCGTCATCCTCCTCCTCCTCCTCCTCGGGAACGGGGGATTGCGGAGTACCTCGTCTCTCGGAGGGTGATTTCCCGTTTCTCCATCCCATGTTCCTCCTACTCCTCCTCTTCCTTCTCCTCCTCGTCCTCCTGCTCATCAACCTCCTCCCCCATTATCCGTATCAGTATCATCCTCCCCCTCCTCCTCCTCCTCCTCCTCTCCTCCTCCTGCCTCCTCCCCCTCCTCCTCCTCCTATTCCCCCTCCTCCTTTCCTCAGATGTGTTTTATGTTGGTCTGATCTTCCTGCCCCCCCCCCCCCCCAAAAAAAAAAAAAAAAAAAAAAACGCGGAGCGGCCTCGATTTTGTTCGGGTAGGGGGGGGGGAGTCGAACGCCCCCTTCGTTTTCTCTCACCAGCCCTATTCCTCCTCCTCTCCTCCAGAGTCGGGCTGGTCATCATCCTGCCCCCCCCCCCGACCACCACCACCACCACCCCCAACCCCCACCCCCCACCCCCCCAAAAAAAAAACACAAAAAACCTAGATCGCTCCGCGTTTTTGTTAGGGGGGGGGGCAGGAGAATCAAACACAACAAAAAAAGAAAGGAGGAGGAGGAAGAGGAGGAGGAGGAGGAAGAGGAGGGGAGGAGATGAGGGGGAAGAGGGATGCCCCGACCTCCTCCTCTCCTCCTCCTCCTCTCCTCCTCCCCTCTCCTCCTCCTCCTCCTCTCCTCCTCCTCCTCCTCCTCCTCTTTCCTCCGCCTCCTCTCCTCTTCCTCTTCCTCTTCTCCTCCTCCTCCTCCTCCTCATCCTCCTCCTCCTCGTCCTCCTCCTCCTCCTCTTCCGCCTCCTCCTCATCCTCATCCTCCTCCTTTTTCCCTTAGAATAAGAGCTTCTTTTTATTGATATGATGCGTTCGGAAGAGAGAAATACCCTGCATGGCATTGCATTGGCATTGGTTTGGCCATGGTTAGACATCCCATTGGCACTGCGTTGGCATAGCGTTTGGCGGTGCGTTGGCATTGCGATTGCATGTCGCAAGCATTGCGCTGGCGGTTCCAAATGGAACTCTCCACACAACGACGCAGATTGAAACCCTCTACCACAAGGGTTCCGATCGAAACCCTCCCCAAACACGCCCCATTCATGTTGAAACCCTACACAGAAGGATTGCATGCGAAGCCCTCCACAAAATGAATACTACTGCAATCGATCACACATGCGTTCCCCCATTGGCATTGCATTGGCATTGAGTTCGGGTCACCTTGGCGTTAGGTTGGCATTGCGTCGGCCCTGCTTTGGCATTGCGCTGGCGAGTTCCAATACCTCCCTTCGCAGAGTGATTCCTATTCTGTCCCACACAATAAGGATCCCGATTGAAACATTCCACAAGAAGGGCTCAGATTGAACCCATTCGAAGCCTTCCATAAAAGAAATCCTATTGAAACCGACCACAATCGATTGCCCCCAAGCATATCATTGGGATTGGATTGGGATTGCCATCGCATTGGTTTGGCATTGCGTTGGCACTTCTTTGGCGTTGCGATGGCGAGTTCTAATGGCTCCCACCATAGGCGGATTCCTACTGAAACCATCCACACGAAAGGGCTCCTTTTTGAAAGCCCCCACATGAAAGGTTCATGGCAAAACCTTCCATTGAAGGATTATTGTCGAAACCCGCCCCGGGAAGATTCCGATCGACACCCTCCGAAAAAAGGGATCCGTACCCAAATCATCCACAGAAGGGTTTATGTTGGAATCTGTTGAAAGACTGGAATCATGCCATCGACATTGCATTGGCAGTGGTTTGGCAACGGTTTGGCATCGCGTTGGCACGGTGTTGGCATTGTCATGGCAGTGCGTTGCCATTGCGATGGCATTGCGCAAGCGGGTCCCAAACAACACGATCCACAGAAGGCCTCCGAATGAATACGCCCACAAACATGATGTCTAAGGGTCCCCCCAAAAAAGGAACTCACATTGCAATCCTCCACAGAAGGGCTCCCTGTGAATCCCTCCACAGACGGTTTCCTATTGAAATCCAATGCAGAAGGGTCTTTAAAAAGATTCCTTTGTGGATGACATCATCCATAGAAGGGTTCTTAGAAGGATTGTCATTGAACGCTAACACAAAGAATCCACTCCATTGGGGTTGTATCGGCATTATGTTTGGATCGCCGTGGCGTTGATTTGGCATTACGCTGGCACTGCGTTGGCATGGTCCCCCTTCGCAGAACGGTTTCCATTGAAACCATCCACACACGCAAGATCCCGTCTGGAATCTATAACAGAGGATTACACCCCCATTGCAGTGCATGTGCATTGGATTGGGATCGCCTTGGCATTGGCTTGGCATGGCGATGACAGTGCGTCCGCATTGCGATGGCAATGCGCTCGCGAATCCTAGTGGCCCCCTCCGCAGAAGAACTTCAACTGAAGCCCCAAAAAAAGGATTACGAGTGAAACCCTCCACAGGAGGATGCCAAACGAAACACTGCACTGAAGCATTCCTATTGAATTCCTCCGAAGAAACATTCGCAACGACACCGTCCACAAAAGATTCTGATTGAAATCCACTGAGCGAAAGGATTCCCCCATTCACACATAGCATTGGGCACTGCTTTGGCATTGCGCAGTGCGCTGGGATTGCGCAAGCGAGTCCTTGCGCCCCCCTTCGCTCAACGATTCCGATTGAAACCCTCCAGGAATAGGATTCCTTGTAACATGTACCACACAGGCCCTCCATTGTTGGAATTGCGTTGGCATTGGATTGGGATCGTCTTGGCATTGGCTTGGCATTGAGATGGCACTGCTTCGGCATTGCGGTGGCATTGCGCTGGCGAGACTATGGCTCCCTCCGCAAAAGGGCTCCTACTGACTTTGTTGGATTCCTCGCGAAACCCTCCGCAGGAGGATGCCAACCGAAACCCTGCACAAAGGCATTCCGATTGAAATCCTCCGAAGCAGGATTTGTAATGACACCGTCCACAAAGAAATCTGGTTGAAATCCACCGAACGGAAGGACCCCCCCTTTTCATGGCATTGGCATTGGTTGGCAATGGACTGATATCGCATCGGCATGCACTGGCCTGGTGCAAGGGATGGACAGAGAGAGAGAGAGAGAGAACACGAGAGAACGACATGTCGAGACAAAGCATATGACGAGGGGACCACGGCGAACAGACAAATCGCAAAAAAACAAGTTAATAAAGATGAAGGACCGTTCCGCTCGATAAAAACCAAAAAACGACGAGGAATTCCACAATCCCCCGGCCTCTCTTCCTCCCCCTCCCCTCCTCATTCTCCTCCTCCTCCTCCTACATCCTCCTCCTCCTCCTCCTCCTCCTCCTCCTCTTCCTCCTCCTCCTCCTCCTCCGTAGCCATTTTGGCTCAAGCCATGTTGGCTCAAGGCCAAAAATGGTGTTCATTTCACTGCCTATCTGGGGTAGGCTCCCACAGCTTTCAATGCTTTTCGTATCCGCAGCCACACTCACGGGCGAGCTGCCGCCCACTTAATATTCCTCCCTTGCGCTGCTCGCGAGAGCCCCCTGGGAAGCAGAGAGACGATGGCCGCCGCGGATCGTGGTGGAGGGACCGCCCCTGCTGACGGAGGAGCTGCCGCCAATGCTGGCGGCACCAGGCCGCGACGCGCACGCCCTGAAGGCGGACGAGGCTCGCCAGCAAGGTTCGCAAGCCAATACAAAGTCTGCAAGCAGTGCCGATACCGATGGACATGGAAGGGAAAGTCCGAGTGCTTCTCTTGTGGCAAGCAGCTGGCTCCATCACCTGCCGAACACCGCCAGCCCACAGGGGCTTGGGCAGGAGCCAGCAAGCCACCGCCGTGGAAGGAGCCGCCAGCGGCCGCCGCCCCTACAAGGGACGCCATCCTCGCCGCGCTCAGCACGCTCCTCAGCGACACCAAGCACGCCGAACTCGTCGGCAACCTCAAGGACGCCCTCCAGCAGCCCGACAAGCCTCCGCCTGCCCGCACAGCCGAGCAGGTGCTCCAGTCGGCGCTGTCAGTCCTCACCGACAGGGAGAAGAAGTTCCAGCAAACGGTCGACGACGTCGAGACCGCCAAGCAGTGGCACGACGACGCCGTGGACAAACAAGAGCAAGCCGCCCTTGACCTCGCCCAGGAACAGAGCGCATGCGCCAAGGCAAAGGCTGACCACAGTGCCAAACTCGCTGGAGCAGTACGCGGAGCACCACCTGTGGGGCCTCAGGAAGCCTTCAAGGTTGACAGCTCAATGTGGGACGACCTCTCCATTTACGATGATGGCACCCGCACCCAGATGGAACAGTGGAAGCAAGAGCTCGACCAGCGCCTCGCCGAGCTCAACAATGGCCAAGAAAAAGTTCGAGAGCTCCTACGCCAAGCCAAGGAGTCCACCACCAACCCTGCGAAGCGCAAGAAGCCGAATGGGGAAGCACCTGCTGCTCAGCAACCTGCTCCTGAGCCTGGGCGCCCCCCCGTACCACCAGCTGAACAGCAGCCAGCCGCCGCACCTGGAGGACAGGCACAACCTGGCACGCCACGAGGATTTGCCGCCCCACCTGCTGAGCCACGTCAGCCTGGAGGCGCCCCTGGACCCGCCGCAGCCGCCCCTGCCGCCGACGAGCCCTCCGAGGAGGACCGCAAGGCCGCCGACGAGCTCATCGCCACCACCGCCAGGGCCAGGGAGCTGGCCTTCGCAGCGAAGGGCATTGGCAAGGGCGCCACCACGGTGCCAGCGGCAGCGGCAGGCGCCCCACCGTCGCCGGGGTAGCCGCAAGCAGCCTGCTCGACTTAAGGGGCCTGGGATCCGCGCCAGTGGTCCGCCCACGGCAGGAGCACCCGCCCCTAAGCCCGAGCAGGCAGCGCAGATCCTGTTCGGCAACATCACGGAATGGGGCCCGCAGGCCGCGAACTTCTGTCGCAACGCAGGGTTCAAGTACCACCTCATAGCGCTAGCGGAGACGCACGTCGACGCGAACGGCCTCACGGAGCAGATCGGCAAGCTCGCCATGGACGGCTGGAAGCTCTCGGCCACACCGGCGGTGGCTACCAACAAATCGGACAAGGGGACCCATGGCGGCGAGTGGATCCTCACGCGCAGGGACGCGGCGGCGACTACGTTCGAGGGCTACAGGGACTACTATGTCAAGCGCCACAAGAGGCAGCCGTTCGTGGGGTTCACGCCGACGGTCCTCCACACCAAGAGCGGCAACATAGTCGTCGTGGCGGCGTACCTTCGCCCTGGCCTACGGGACCAAGGCGCGAACAGGGACATCCTGGTCTCCATCTCCACCTTCGTGGACATGCTCACGGACCCGTGGATCATCCTGGCCGACTGGAACTACGAGCCGCACTGGTGGGACAACAAGCCGTGGCTCACGCGCTGGAACGGCACCATCCTGACCGACCCGAACTGCAAGGCGACGTGCGCCAAGGGCTCGGGCTCCGCGTACGACTACGCGATCGCACGAGCGGACATCGCCACGCACATCGGGACCGAGGCCATCTACGACGCCCCCTCGAAGACCCACTGCGGCATCCAGATCACGGTGGGCACCGCCGAGCCGTGGCAGTACAAAGCTACAAAGGTTCCCAAAGCCATCCCCGCACGAGCCAGACCCAAAAAGGTCGCGGACCCAAACAGCAAAAGGTCCAAGGCTCGTGCGGAGGCGTTGCGAACCAGGAGGGGAAGGCTACCAGAGCACTTGCGCGACGAGTTCGACGCCCTGTACGCCAACCGCGAGACGGCCAAGGAGGACCCCACCCCCTTCGACATCCCCCAGGAGAACTGGGACGACGCCGCCGACGAGGTCAGCAACTTCCCGAAGTTCGATGGCACAAAGGTCGGCACCAAGGAGGGCAGAGGACACATCTTCCACAACCATGAGCCGAACCTCGCGGGGGACATCAACTCGAAGCACGCGCAGAGGATCGCGAGCCTGGAGCTCGCCTTCCTGGAGACGCATGCGGCCCCCGTCGAGGACAGGGCCAGGTACCAGGGCAGGGCAAAGGGGTACAGGACCACCAAGCAGACGATGAAGGCGTCGCCTGGCAGAGCGTACCTCAGGGACCCCGATGCCACCTGGTGGCGGCACCTCAGCACCCTTGTCGCGAGGTACACCGCGCTGGTCACGAACGGCAAGGACCCCAAAGCCCGCCAGTACATCCACAAGACAGTCATGAAGAAGTTGGACGACCTAGAGAACCCCGAGTTCTCCAAGGAGCACTTCGGTAGAAAAACCGACCCGCAGGAGATCGAAGAGTGGAAGACCCAGCTCGCCACCCTCGAGTACTGCGACGAGGACGACCTGCACCACATCAGCGCCACCACCATGGAGTGGACCCACAAGGCCATGGCGAGAGCTGCAGGTAGAGCGCGAAAACGGTACCTCGACTGGGCGAAGCACGCGTGGAAGGAGTCACCAGGCAAGCTGCACCGCATGGTCACCGACCCCAAGGCGCCGCGCCTGGAGGACAAGCAGCCCCAGAGGACGGTGGGCGACCCATCCACGGTCACGAACCACTCCGCCGACACCTGGCGCTCCATCTGGGCGTCCGACAGCTACAACGCCAAGCAGATCATCAGCGCCTACGAGAAGGCCATGCGACTTGCGAAAGAGGACCCTCCCTCGCCCATCGAGCCGCAGCACATGCAAGCCATCGCGGGCACCGCCAACCCGAAGAAGGCGAGAGGGGTCGACAACATCGGCCCCATCGACATCCAGAGGCTCCCCGAGAAAGGGATCCAGGAGCTCGCCGACATCTACAACCACGCGGAGGCCAACGGACTGTGGCCGCAGCAGCTCTGCGCCACCATTGGGGCCATGGCCCCCAAGCCCGCAGGTGGAGAAAGAATCTTGGGCATGCTCCCCACCATCCCCAAGACGTGGGCCAAGGTCCGCTCCAGCGTTACCGACGAGTGGTCCAAGGAGCTCGGGGAGTTCTGGGACACCGCCATCAAAGGCTCCAGCGCCTTAAGAGCAGCGCTGGTCAGGGCGCTGCTCGACGAGACGGCGGCGACCTTTGGCATCGCCTTCGCGACCTTGCTGATGGACGTAGGGAAGTTCTACGACTCGGTCTGCTACGCGCTCCTCTTCGACGCCACCATCGGGGTGAACTTCCCCCCGATCGCCGTGGCGCTGGAGGTGCAGCTCTACCTGGCGCCCAGGTACTTGCGCATGCAAGGCTGGGTCAGCGACATCATAGATGCCGAGAGGTCCATTGTCGCGGGCAGCTGCAATGGCGGCAAGCTCGCCAAAGTCTACCTGGGGCCGATCCAGCAGAGGGCCCACATTAACCACACCTACGCGGACCCGTGGACGTTCGTGGACGACACGGTCGCGAGAACAGAGGGCCAAACCAAACAGGTCGTCAAGGATCTGATCGGCGTTGGCACCGACCTTTGCGCCGGCATGACGGGCGCGGGGCTTCGAGTCTCGCCCAAGACCACCGTCGTCGCCTCCAACCAGACGATCGCCTACGCAGTGCACGACGGCCTCAAGCAGAAGGGCTACTACGTCAAGGTGGCCAACAGCGCGGCCGACCTCGGCATCGACGCGGGCGGCGCCAAGAGAAGGGTCGTGGCCAAGGCCACCAAGATGGCCAAGACTGCGAGGAGGCGCACTCACCGCATCGTCGCCATGGTCAGGAAGCACGCCTCCCTCGCCAATATCGCGAAGGGATTGTGGAACACGGGCTCCAGGCCGCAGGGGGCCTACGGCCACGAGATCATGGGCCTCGCCCCAGCGGCCATCCTCGACCAGAGGCGCCAGGCCATCCAGGCCTCTGCGGGGAAGGTCCCTGGCCGCTGTCTCTCCACAGCCCTGGCCGTCGTCATGAGGAAGAAGGGCCCCGCCATCGAGCTCAGGCGCCAGTCGATCGCCGAGTGGCTGAACTTCTGGATGCAGTACCCAGAACACCACATGCGGGTCACGCAGGCGTGGAAGGTGATCTACAACAAGTCGACCACGCGCGGCAATAAGAAGTGGAGGAAGGTCATGGGCCCCATCTCCGCCATCCAGGCCATCCTCCTGGACGCTGGATGGACCTGCCCGACGCCAACGGAACCCTGGGCAGGCGAGACCCATACCCAGGAGTGGCAGCTACCTCACAGTGGACAAGCCGACTGGGAGGACAAGCGCTACGACGTGGACCCTGCGGAGTTCGTCCACGAGTTCTGCCTGTCCCTCGAGAGGAGCCTCTGGAAGGACGCTGCCAAACATCCACATGGAGAAGGATTGCAACGCGGGGGCCCAGACGTCCACATAGTTGCCAACGAGATGGAGAAGTTCACGAGGAAGGGCCAGCACGACCAGTCGGCCCTCAACCTGTGCGTGGTCGCGGGGGCGCAATGGCCCAGAAGCCGACTCATCGAGACGGGGCGCAACGCTACTCCAACCTGTCCGAGATGCGGAGAGGCCGACGAGACGCTCATGCACAGGGCCTGGCTGTGCCCCTGCAACCGCGACCACGAGGACTACACGGATTCTGACGCCCTGCTGTCCTCTGCCCTGGCTGGAGCAGAGGCTGCTCCCGCCTACTGGCTCCGTGGCCTGCCTGCGCGCGCTGACACGCACCCGCTCTTTGCTTCATTGGGGGGGGACGGCGGGTGGAGCTGGGTTGGGCGGGATTGGGAGGACTGCGTCAGTAGCGGCGGCGCCCTCACTCTCTTCGGAGACGGTTCCGGAGGTCAGTACAGTGATGACCCACGTCGCCGAAGAGTGGGGACCGCCTGTGCTGCTATGAAGTGCCTCTTCGGGGAGTGGGTCCCCTGGGGAGGAATAATATCGGGCCTCGAGGGCCCCCTTCAAACTGTGCCCCGCGCAGAGCTGCTAGCTTTCGCGCTCGCCCTGGAACACTGGAAGGGCGACCTCTGTTTCATTACAGACCACCTGCCGCTGCACGACGGATGGCGGACGATTCGACACTTGCGCCCCAGCGATGGCGCAAATCAGGACATGTGGGCACGAATTGCCGAAGCAATTCGTGCACGTGGCACTAGTCAGCTCACTGTGATCTGGGTGCCCTCACACAGCGAGGAGTCACCTGGCCTAGACTCAGACCCTGTGCGATACTTTCACACTATCGGCAACGCGACGGCCGATGCATGGGCAGGTGTAGCGGCCCAACAGTCTTACGAGGCAGCGCTTGTAGGACAGGCCCCTCCCACTGACCTGCACGACGCCCAGTGCACCCTCATCCGCAGGAGAGCGCGCCGTGCCTTAGCCGACGCGCTTGCAGTTGATCCGCGGGTCGCGGAGTGACCCTCGCATGCCAAAGGCCCGCGCCTCACCAAGCTGCAGTTAGCCATGCAATCGAGCCAGCACGCCTTGGAGCTCAGAGCGGGCAAGTACCTGTGCTCCCGCTGCGGGCTCACCACGGACAATGGTAAAGTACGCCAGGCCTGCACCACGCCGTGCACCCACCAGCCGCCTCTGCCGTCAGCCAGTGACCAGATAGTGCCAGTACAGGGCACTATCACCCTTTCTGGGCGCGAGCTGCACGCCAGCCATAAGCTCCATTTCATGCAGAAGTACCGCCTGCACTTCTGCCGCGGGCGCGGCAAGACAGCAACCGAGGACCCACGCCACCTTGCCGCACCCTGCACGGGAATCACCAAGAAAGGGCGAGAGAATCTCGCCAAAATAGACAAAGGAGAATACACGCGCGCCCACACTGGGCGCGATGGCCTCACCAAGTTTCTGCGCGCAGCTACCCACGGCATGGCCGTGGAAGAAATTTCAGCTGCCTCTGCGCCTGCCGCTGCAAGCGCCGCTCATAGTCAGGGCTAGAATGCACTTGGCATCGCCCGAACAACGCACCTGGGTGCGATCGGTCTGTTCCTCTGTTCCTCCTCCTCCTCCTCCTCCTCCTCCTCCTCCTCCTCCTCCTCCTCCTCCTCCTCCTCCTCGGCTGCCGCGACCCCGGCACCCGTCCAACTTTAGAACGAATGTCCACTGGGGCCAAGCGCGTGAGAACCGCCCGAGCACGTCCACACAAACAGGGCAAGCGGATCACGAATCACTCTTCAGCCGCTCAACAGGAGAACGCCGCTCAAAAGAGAAAGCGTGAAATGCAACATATCGGCGTTTGGCTGATTGCGAAAAACGGCCACGACAGGCTCGAAAAATTGATTCGCGAGCGTTCAAAGAAAGACATAACACGTCCCAAGGCAGGGGGGAGAGGAGAGGGGGAGGCCGAAAGGAGGAGAGGAGAAGAGGAGAGGCAGCTGGCACACTCAGCGCAAGCCAGCGGCCCGGTGGCGCAATAGCGCCAGCTGCGTCTGCACGACGCGGCTCGGCTCTTTGCACGCCCGGATGAGCTCCGCGGCCTGCCAGCCAGGAGGGCAGTGCTCATTCACTTGGCGGACAAGCCATTGCCGGGCCTCGCCCCTCAGGCGTCCGGGCGTCTCGATCACGAAAGGTGTTAAGCGGTCGCCCGGGTACCGGGCGTGCTTCTCTCTCTCTCTCTCTCTCTCTCTCTCTCTCTCCCCCGTTCTGGCTGCCTCCCCTGGCTGGCGGGCGGCCCTCCTCACGACTTGCTCCGCCGCTGGGTGGCACACAGAGACGTCCACCCAGTGACGCCCCGCGCCCTCGTGGTACTCGATGTCCAACAAGGCCCGTTCGAGCAGGCCGGCATCTGGGGGGTCCGCGGGCCGCCGGGGGCGCTGGCGGTCCCACGTAGGGACGCGTTGCTCCAGCAGGGGCTCCTGGTGGCGCCATCGCTTGATCAGTCCGGCCACCGAGTCCTCGATCCTCCCGTGGCGGTTGACGGCGCCACCCCCGAGGGCGCAGACGGCGGCGTGGCTGGCTCGGTCGTCCAAGTGCTCACCGCACGTGGCAGCGCCGGCACCGCCTCCACTGGCTCAGTTCTGGCAGGCGGCAGAGGCGGTGGTCAGCTCGTGCTGCGCACACTCCGGCCTGCGCACCAGCGCCCGCGAGCGCAGCGCCGTCGACCACTGTTTGTTCTCCATGGAGCACGCCAGGTCGCTAGGGTAGAGCAGGAAGGCGGCCGCACCAGGGCCTCCAGCCCCCAGCAGCAGAACTCTCCCGTGCTCGGGCAAACGGCGGCACAGGGCCGCGCGCGCGTTCTTTTGCGCGAGCTCCACGAATCTACTCTGCTTGACAGGGGTTCGGAAGGCCTCCAAGAGTGAAGCCCCGGGCGCCGGGTCTGCTCCGCGGAGCTGCAGCTCGGCGCGTGCCTGGGCCAGCGCCTGCTCCAAGCTCGGCAGGGCCTCCAGCAACTCGTCCGCCGAGGCCCCTACGTCCGCGGCAACCCACTCCGTGGCGAAGGGCCAGCCAGCCCAGAAAGCGGCCGCCCTGCGCGTGGCCGCCCACTGCACCCCCGCTCCGCCCTCCTTGCGCGGGAGGCCCAGGACCTCTTTGTTCCGCGGCTCAAGGCTCCTGTTTGCGAGCTCCTCCCAGTAGCGGAACAGCGGGTCGTCGTTACACTCCGTCTCGTGGTCCGCCGCCAGGGTGGCCCGCGGCGCGTGCTGGCTGGCAGCGCCGGCGTAGGTGAGGTGGCGAGCAAGCTCCCAGCCGCCTGTCACCACAGGCCGTGCTGCGTGAGCGGCCAGAGGGCCTGCCAGAGGTCGTTCCTCCTGCTCCTGCTCCTCCTCCTCCTCCTCCTCCTCCTCCTCCTCCTCCTCCTCCTCTTCTTCCCTCTTCTTCTTCTTCTTCTTCTTCTTTTTCTTCTTCTTCTTCTTCTTCTTATTATTCTTCTTCTTCTTCTTATTATTATTCTTCTTATTATTCTTCTTCTTATTCTTTTTCTTCTTCTTCTTCTTATGTTTCTTCTTCTGTTTCTTCTTATT
>CAUYUJ010018328.1:55000-81100 GCA_963575745.1 Prorocentrum cordatum | reverse complement strand
CTCCTCCTCCTCCTCCTCCTCCTCCTCCTCCTCTTGCCCCCCCTGCACCCTCCTGCACCCTCGTCCCACTTGGCTTGTGCGTTGGAAGGCTACGGTCCTGCCCCAGCAGCCGGTGCAGCGCCTCGAGAAAGCGCCGCGTCTGCTCCCCGTCCGCGCAGGCGGCCCCCGGTGACGACGTCCTTCTGGCCACTGGAAACCACCAGAACCACTGCTTCCCAGAGGCTGAGGAGCAGAGGGACATGCGAATGCTTCAGTGGGGGTTTGGGGCTCTGGGGCGTCTTCGGTGGGCTCTACAGTCCTACAGGGCCCCGAGGAGTCACAGGTCGGCGGAAGCATTCAAAAGGCTCCAACACCTACTGAATGGACCTGTAGACAGCCGTTCTGGCAGTTTTTGTCTCATCAATGTCGAGAAGTTGTCGGTGTTCATACAACAGGAATGGCGAGCACAAGGATGCTACATCCGAACGAAGGCCCTGCAAGGGTGCCCCTGGACTGGTATGGTATTGAAATCCGCCGACCCCGTCGGCGTGTGGACCCCCTGTCGGCGTGCGCTCAATCTTCGCATCCGTTGTCATCTTTCCCTGCGTCTCCGTCGTCCCCTTTCCCTGCACCCTCCTCTTCAAGCCTGCCAGCGACAGAGAACCATAGCAACGTCGTACTTAAGTCAAAAAGGAAGCCCCTTCCCTTTGATCCTTCCCCCGCCGAGGGGGGGGGGGGGCCCAGGGGGTTCCTGGGGGGGGGTCCCGGAGGGGGTCCCGGGGGGAACCCGGGGGGGGCCCGAGGGGGGGGGGGGGTGGATACGCATCCCACCAAGAGCAGCGTGGGCGCCAACTGCTGCTGGCGACAGCAGGGGCGGACAACTCCTGCCCCCCCGCGATCAAAATGCATCTGCACAGGGCTACCCGCGACAATTATTCCCCGGGCGAGCGTGCGAAACGCGAATGCCGCCACACACGCGCGCATCGATTCCGACAAATGAAGAAGAGGAGGAGAAGGAGGAGGAGGAGGAGGAGGAGGAGGAGGAGGAGGAAGAAGAAAGGGGGGGGGACGAGGAGGGAAATGACCTCTGCGCACAAAGCGCGGCGAAAGCTCACTGGGCGAGGGCGCGGCCGCGGGGCGTGAGCCACCCAGCCCCGCCGTTAGGCGCGCGCGCGCCCGCGCCTTCAAACGAGGACAGGAGGACGACGGGGAGGAGAAGGAGGAGGAGGAGGAGAAAGAGAGGAGGAGGAAAGGGGAGAGAACTAAGGGTCCGCGTGGTCCGCGGCCCGAGTTAGTCTGGCCGCTGACGCCCACGAGGCACGCGCACCGCACACGTTCGCCCGCCTGCGGGCTATGCGCACAGCGCGACCTCTCGTCACGATAACGGCAACGCGATGAAGCATCTCCCGCCGCACTGCGGCCGCCCCCCTGCCCTCTCTGCTCGCCACCGCCGCCGCCAGCGCGCGAGCAGCGGCGTCCGCGCCCTTCGACATGCCGCCCTGGGCCTCGAACACGACTGGCCGGAACTGGAGGCCGCGCTCACGACATCGCTGCTCCATTACGTTGCGCTGCCGCTTATGCTCGTCGCACGACTCTGCCGCGAGCCCTGGCGCCGTCGCCGCGCCTGCCCAGCGCGACGGCCCCGAGGCGTTGATCAAGACGAAGTCGAAGCAGACCCTTTCGGCCCTCGCCGCACGGCTTCCACCCAGCAGATATCGCGTTAAGGTGATGTGGGGGATCACAAGCACATCTGCCGGGCGGTGCTCGTCAGCTGCCTGCCGTGCACCCCGCGCCCCAGGATCGCCCGGTAGCCTTGCAGCCTCCAGCTCTGGGAGCAGCCCGCCGCGAGCAGAATAGTCTCAGACGACGTCTCTGATCGCATTAACACAACCGTGGCGCCCCCACAGCTCATGCACGACAAAGAATTCGCACCCTTCACGCCCATCGGGGCCGCGCAAAGCGGGCGCGCGCTGCCCCCGCCCAGCACATCGGCACCATGCAAGGCCGCGACTTTGTCAGCGAACTCGTCCGCGGAAGGATGCATGTCAATGCGCGCTCATGCGAGCCCCGTCGGCAGGCTGGCTCTCCTCGCACCACGCCTCGACCGCTTTGCCCCGCAGCTTGCCTCCGAGGCAAGCCTGGGCCAGCTCTGCCCGGGTCGTCACTGCGAGAGCGTCGCGGCCCAGGGCGGCGACCAACCTGCCCATGGCGCCCCCGATAGAAATGCACGACGCGCCGTCCTCCCATCTGCGCCCGGGCCGGATGCGCTCGCACAAGTCGCGGGTGACCGCCCGCGACGCCACGCACGCGGCGCCCATCTCCATCGAGATGCGCCTCAGTCCCAGCCCGGCCCTGGAGGTCGAAGGCTGCCTGCCTCCTCTGCGACCCTGTCCAGCGTTGGACTACCGCCGCGGCGGCGGCGTCCGCCACGTCCTCGTCGCAACGGGCGGCGGCGCCCCTTAGCACTGCTACCGGGGTGGTGCGGGCCAGGTGCGTCATCCTCCCCGCAGTGACACATTGCCTTAGCAGGTAATGCACGACCTGGGGGTCTCCGAGCTCCACCAGAAACGACACGAGACCCCCCTGCTTCCTGGCCTGGCGCGCGCAGAAAGCCTTGCAGTACTCCTCATCACCGAGGGGGGATTTCAACACCTCGCAATTGCCGCCCTGGAAGACCGAACACCCCAGCTCCACGAACGGGGCGGCGTCGACCGCGCCCTGAGCCCCAGGGGCTGGGACCAGCTGCAGCGTCGAGAAGCGAAGGCCGACTGCGGGCATCACCGCCTTCAGGCGCGCGATTGCCCGCAGCACCCCGGTGGACGGGCCTGCGACGAGGGCGTCGCCCGCAAAGCTGGGGGTCATGATCAGGCACGCAGGAGGCTCGAGAACGGGCAGCTGGACTGCTGTGCTCGTCGGAACTGGCACAAGCCCCGATGACTCGAACAGCATCCTCTGCACCACCGCGTGGCAGGCACCGATCACTGGACGTCCTTGCTGCCCTTCGCTTTCGCTGTCGATGGTGCGCCCTCGGTAGAAGACCATTGCGGGGACGTCCGTGGGGTAGATGGAGCCAGCGCACGATGCCAGGGGTCACCTCTCGTATCCGAGTCAAGAACGTGTGTCGGTCCACCTCGTTGTGCGAATTCGCCTGATCGCTGTTGACCAACACCCGATCCAAGTCGTGCGCGAAGTCCTGCTTCCACTGCCGGGCCACATGCGGCATGGCCTCAACACTGGCGCGCACGCCGACCGCCAGCTGCAAAGGTTGCAGGTGGCCTCGCAGCGCGCCCAACTCTATTGCCAGCAAGGCCTTGCCGACCACTCTCCGAATGGCCTCACCTGAGCACGCCGGTCGGGCATCTTCTGTGCCGTCCTTCGCGGTCCTCCTGAGGGCCGTGCCCCAGGCTCCACCCAAAAACGGCCGCAGCTGCCTCGGGGCTCGGCCATCTGCAAGCAGATTGCACACCGCGGCGACGATCGCGCACCCTGGCCTGTCCCCCTTCTCGACCACAACTTGCTTGTAGAAGTCGGAGCGGTGTCCTGATGGACCTGGCGCGACGCCCTTCGAGAAGCTGTGAATGGCCTTCGCCACCGCCTCTTCGGTGATCTCGTTGGCTGGCGGCGCGGGGGGGCGGTGGGAGTGCCGTTGGTGGTCCGGCGCCGGAGGGAACTTCGACCGCATGGTGGTCTCCGGCTGCGCTGTGCCAATCGCCAGGCCTTCACTGGTGGCGTGTCGAACGGCTTTCCCTGGGAGGCCCCGACGAGCCAGTGCGATGACCTCTTTCTTCTTCATCTCCTGCTGCTGCTCATCGTCGGGGGTACGCCGGGACCGTCGTTGAGCGCGACCAGTAAGCCCCTGCCGCCCACCTCGCGGCCATGTTGGCTACCCGGTTCGTGTTGCGGTGTTGCGTCGTTCCTTTGCCTTTCCTCCAAGCAGTGCTGGGGTGACCGTTTTCTGAAACATGAGCCACTCCGTCCACGCTCGTCTGGCCCGGGCATGCTGCGGCGTATCATTCGCCGTGCCTTTGACATCCCAGGCGTCGACCCGAGAGCATGCGAGTACCCCAAGAGCATGCGATACGCATCCGCCCCTGGGCGTCCCAGAGCCCAAAAAAGCGCCAAGACGCGCCAAGAGGGCCCCAAGCAGGCCCAAGAAGAGGGCCACGAACCAACATTTCGAGCTTCCCGCCCCAAGAAGCCCCTGGAAGGCCCCAAGAACCCCTCAAGGGGCCCGAAGAGGCCCCCAGGAGACCCCCAAGAGGCCCAACAGAGGCCCCAACAGGCCCCCATCCAAGAGGCCTTTCAACCACAACCCCAGCATGGTGGCGGGAAGGGATGCAGACCACAAGGCTCCTTTTCTGTCTCTGCTACGACTCCCTCAGCCCACATGGGGAATATGTGCTTCGCCTTCTCCTGCTCCCTTCCACCTTAATCCTCCTCATCCTCCTCGTATTCGTCGTCGTCGTTTTCAGGGTCGGCGGCACCGGCCGTATGGCCTCAGCAATATTGAAGAACTTGGGGATGCGACGTTTTACACCAAGACCGAAGCGTGCAACGAGGTCTGACGAAACCTTACTATCCGCCTCCGTGCCCCCTAGCACGCTGAAGCGTGGTACGGTTGAATAACGCTAGGTGTTGCCTGGTAGGGTTTCAATACATCGTTCTAGGAGACCCCCCCTTGACTGACGCTTCCTTGCGCACATCCCCCTCTGGGTCCTGGGCGCCCGAAGCCTCACTGGGTCTTGGGCGCCCAGACGCCTCCCTGGGGCTCTCCAAGATTTCCAAACTGCCACGACGGCCCAGGAAGGCCATCAAGGCCGCTAAGATAGCCTCGCATTGCCTCAAGACGCAACCAAGAGCCCAGAAGAAGCGCCCAATAGGTTCCAAGAGGCCTCGACGAGGCCCAAATATACCCCCGAGACACTTTCCAGACGGCCCTCGAGACACTTTCCAGGAGGCCACAAAGAAGGCCCCTAACACGTTCCAGGAGGCCCCAATAAACCCCCGAAGACGTACATAGACATAGACACACAAGTGCACACATACACAAAGTCGTAGACATCTACATGTGCACGCGAATATGTGTGTATGTATACACGCGTCCAACAGAATAGAATACTCTTAATCGTTGTCGCGCCGCAAATATTTTGGTATGGGGGGGGGCGTCACCCCACCGCTCGCGATATGTCTGCCCGAGTGGGAAGCGTCTCTGAGGTGCCATCCCAGGAAGCCGCTTCGAGCCACCGAATCCAAGCCTCTACACTTTCTGTTTATGTCCCGTTCCTCTGTAAGCGAGTGGCTCGGTGTCTTCCCGAGGCGGAAACCCCGCTCGGGCTCCACACGACAGCATGGGTGGGGGGGGGCCCTTCTCCCAACACCGACACGCGGCAGGACGAGGGCGTGACCGAAGTGGACAGGACATCGCCCGCGAGGATGACAGCAGCAGCGAGGAGGCGGGAGGAACAGGGGGGAGAGAGGGAGGAGAGAGGAGGGAGGAGGAGCAGCAGCAGCGAGATGCGGAAGAGCAAGGAGAGAGGAGCAGGAGAGAAAGGGAGAGGGGCAGCACCAGCAGAAGATCAACGTGGCGATCACAGTTTTCCCTGGGAGTCACCGTCCTGGACGACCTGTCCTCGCCACACACCTCGGGCGCGGGGCCGTGGGAGCCGCCGGGCAGGCGCGGCATGGCCCGCCCCAGCGCCTCCGCGGCGCTCACTCTCCCGCGGCCCGCGAGACTTGGGACCGAGATGTCCCTGCAACTTGCCCCCATCCGTCCTCCCCCCCCCAGTGTTCTCTCCTCCTCCTCCGCCTCCTCCGCCTCCTCCTCCTCCTCCTCATCATCATCATCATCATCATCATCATCATCATCAGCAGCAGCATCATCATCAGCATCAGCATCAGCATCAGCATCAGCATCATCATCATCATCATCATCATCATCAGCATCATCATCATCAGCATCATCACCCTCATCATCATGATCATCATCATCATCATCATCATCATCATCATCATCATCATCATCAGCAGCAGCAGCAGCAGCAGCATCATAATCCTCATCATCATCATAATCATCATCATCAACAACATCAGCATCATCATCACCATCATGATCAATCATCATCATCATCATCATCATCATCATCATCATCATCATCATCATCATCATCATCATGATGGTGTCCGTTTCGACCCACCCTTGGAATGTTTTGCTGGGGAGGCGAGAAGTACAATAAAATTGCTGCTAGGCTTGCTAACTTCAAGTTTGCCGCCGAGCTCTGGCTCGGCGGGGGACGGTGGGGGGGTCGCGATAATCTGTACCAGATTGGAGCCACATGAAACGGTTGCGGAGCAGGCCGTGCAGCACACGCGAGGGCAGGGGGCCTTCACGGGCAACCAAAACCAAACCTACCGAGCCCACCCGTTTTGGAGGGCCGAGGGGAGCCAGGCCGGGAACGTGGCCCACCGGCGAAAAGGCCCCCCCCACAAGCTGGCACGCCCCTGCGGGCTCCGAGGCTCCAAGGAAAATTCCACGATCCCACCCCAAACTGTCGGTGCACATCAACACTCATGCTCTACGATTATTATCCCATGATGGTGTCCGTTTCGACCCACCCTTGGAATGTTTTGCTGGGGAGGCGAGAAGTACAATAAAATTGCTGCTAGGCTTGCTAACTTCAAGTTTGCCGCCGAGCTCTACCCACCTCCGCTCGCGAGCTGTATGTGTCTCAACAGCTTGGTCCTTCACCCGGGGCACAAAATGCGCGCGGACCTTGGTGAGTTGAGAAGGAACCTGGAACACAAACAAAACCTAAAGCAAGCCCCCAGGCCCGCCCTCGCAGTGTGCTCCAGAAAAGTCATAGATCTTCGGTGACCACCCTAGATTCCGAACAAAACGAGCTGCAAAACACTCTTCACTGCCATATATACAGCACGCACGAACCTACGGGCAATATTGATCCAGGCACATGGGAGCCTGGCGACTTGGATTTCCCGATCAGTCATGGACATGTAGCGGATCTCGGGGAGCGGGAGCCCTGCCAAAGTGGAGTTGATGTGAGCCACGACTGTATCTCTCTCAGAGCTGATGTCACAGTCGAGGCTACTCCACACTGGGTTGCTCCACTGGACCGAGAAATTCACGATTCGCTCGACCATATGGACTCCGTAGAAACCTGACGGCAGCAGGTCGAGTGTCATGTGCAGCTCGCGGTATTGACTGGGCCAGATCATTAACTGCCATCTCTCCGACATGTGAGGTATGGTAACCGAAGCCTCAGCGATCGCGGTGGCGACCTGCTCGGCTCCAGGCGGTCGGGGCTCGCCTGTCAGGAACTCGCGCTGGATCCAGTCCTGCAAGATCTCGGGGTCGTCCGCGAGCCGCTCGGCGTGGCGCTGGCGGACGTGAAGGTTGGTGATGTCCACTCCGCGCCAGGCCTCCTGCAGGAGGCTCGCCGAGCTGCGGGACGACGTCACGGCGAAGTCTGACACGCCTTGTGCCGCCGTGATGACTGCCCCAAGGCTGCTGTCGACCACTTTGCCTGCCGAGACAGATACGCTGGCCACGACGCCCATCATGGTCCCGACGTGGGTCAGCGGCCCAGCCATGTAGCGCCACCCGATCAGCATCGCGGCGACCGCCGCCCACGTCACTCCTCGCGAGGTTGATCGTCCGCACCACCTTGCGATGAGCCAGGCCGCGCGCAGCAGCGACCACTTGCTCCAGCGCGCGCGTCTCGACCCCGCGGCCGCGCCCGCTGCCAGCGGCTGCGCCACCAGCGGCTGCGGGGGCCCCAGTGCTGCCACGCCAGGGGCCGCTGGCGCCGGCGCCTCGGCCTCGGCCGCGCCCGCGCCCGCTGCTGCATCCCCCGGCTGCTGCGGACCCGCCAGCAGCCCATCCACCAGTGCGCCTAGTGCTGGCGCAGGCGGCTGGGCTGGCGCCGCTCGGGGTGCTGGCGAGGCCACCCGGCGGCCCCCCGCCAGCGGCGCTGGAGGGACTCCCTCCGCAGGCAGCACCCAGGAGCCGTCCTGGCCCTTGCGCCAGCCCGCTGGCGGCATGCTGGATGCCCTGACCCTCGCCGAAGATGCCCTCCGGGAAGTAGTTGGGCAGCTTCTCGGCCGCCTCGCGGATGAGCGGTGCGATTCCTCGCTGCTCAGCCTGAGCCAGGACCCTGGAGGCGGTGACAACGTCCACGTAGATGCGGAGGCTGGACTCCGTGAGCCACCGTCCTGCCTCCTTGATGTCCTGGAAGGGGACACCACGAGCCACGGAATCGCTGGCGAACCCTGCGCGCGCCGAGTGAGGCGCCCAGTGTATGTCGAGGCCCAAGGCTGCTTCAAACTGCTTGAGCCGAAGCCTGTAGTCGACGAGAGAATAGGGAAAGAGGAGCCCCTCGGGCGGCGTTCCCAAGACTACTCGGTGCAGGAGGTTCTCCGGTACTCCGCCCTTCTCCAAAATAATGGCGAACTGCATTCTCTTGGCCTTTGTGCCCGACTTGGCCCCCAGGTTGATGACCCAATTTGGCTGCAAATCCGGTCCCCCTCTAGACGATGGCAAGGATATGTCTTTTGCTCGCAGCTGAAGCATCTCCGACGGGCGCAGGCCGCGATCCACCTGCAGCAGCAGGCCTACGCCCAGCCGCGGTACTCCCCAGCAGGAGAAGTAGATAGCGGCCAGGTTAGCAGGCGCGCGGCCGAGCGGCGGCGCATGCTTCACCTCTGCCGAAACTCGCCATGCATCGATCACCGAGTGGGACCACGTCAGCCTCCTTCTCAGACGTGGGAAGACAAACTCCACCGCCGCGACGGCGTACTCGAAATTGCACTTGGTCATCTGCATGTCGTTCTTGTACTCGACAAGCAGGTCGTCCCACTGCTCGGGCCCGTCGGGGACGAAGCCGTGCTCGTCCAGGTAGGTCACGAACTTCATAGCCGCTGCCCTGTAAGCCGCCAGGGTGTGCGGCTTAACCTTCTCAACAGAAGTGCTGTCCAGCTTCCTCGGCCCCGACATGAGGTAGGCCGCGGAGCTCAGCACGAGTCAGGCACCTCGATATCTTATCAGCAGGCTGCCTGAGCGTCTCCACCCATGGAATCAAAATCTTTGTGCGAGATGCTAACCCTGCTGCGGTCTTCTGACGCAACAGGTGGTTCAGATGGTGCGCCGGGGACCTGCCCTTGCATACCGCGCCTGAGACTGGCTGGTTGTCCTCCAGGATCGGCAGCACGGTGCGGTGGAGGGCCGGAGTGGCGGCCGCCAGTCTACTGATCTTCACGACGCAGCGCCCCTCGCCCAGCGTGATGTGGTCGGCCGTCCGCCACCTCCCCGCGCCCACGATCGTCCAGTCCTCGTCGGGCTTGAACACGCGATCCGGCAGGAGGCTGAAGGGCTTCGTCCGTCGGATGACCTGCTCGGGCCGTCGCAGTCCAGTGAGCTCGCCGTCCAGCCGCGCCACGGTGTAGCCCAAGCTGCCGCCCGTGTCGATGAAGTCCTTCGCGATGTCCTCGCTCATGTCGGTCACCAGTATGCCCCAGCCGCCGTCGTCCTCCACGTTGGCGCCCATGGCGTCCGCCGCGAAATACACGGGGGCTGGCGGGGCTCCCAGGTCGGCGTACATCAACGGGACTACCTGCGCCATAGCTCGCAGCTCCCTGCGGACGGTCGCCCAGGTACACACCCGCTGGTGCGGGTGCCTCTCCAGGAGCCTGAAGACGGCGCTGGGTATGCATAGTAGCTCCCTCCGAAGCAGGGCGCCCCAGATCCACACCCCCAAGAGCGAGCGCAGCTCCTCGGTGTGGAGGGTGCGGGTGGCGCCCATCTCCTCCAGCTGCCGCACCAGCTCCCGCGCCCTCTTCGGGGGCAAGCGCAGCTGCGCTGGGCGCGCCTGTGGCGCGTAGCCCAGCACCTTCTGCATGTCGCTAGCCTCCGTGCGGTCGGTGACCACGAAGCCGGCCTCGGCCAGGGCATCCGCGAGATGGTGCATCTTCTCTGTGGCCCGTGGGCCACAGCCGCTGCCACCGGCCATCACCACCCCGTCGTCGACGTGCAGGTAGAAGGCCATCTGCGGCCCGTCCAGCACCAGCCCACGGCCGCGAAGCACGTCCTCGTTCCGCACGGCCACCGCTGGTGCCGTAGTGCTCCGCGAGCTCCAGGCGGTGACCGACCTGTCGGCCTCCGGCGGCCTTCGCCACCCGGTGCCGCCCAGACCGGTCTGCTCGAAGATGGCCAGGGTCTGGACAATCAAAGCGCCCAGCGCTTCGCACATCCCCTCGGGGTACTGGGCCAGCGGGCTCGTGCGGAAGGTGCCGTCGGCCAACTTGCCCTCGGCCGTCTCGTGGGCATGGGACCCGTCACACCGCAGCTCATCCAGGTCCTTCAGTCCCTGCAGCGCGCCGCTCAGGCATGTGGGCTTCTTCGTCCGTCCGCCCAGCATGCACTGGTCCAGGCACGCTCTCTGAGACGAACGCCTCGTCTCGAAGTCCTGCATCTCCGTCGTGTTCCAAATGGATGGGTAGGGCGCCTGCCCTGGGTCCTCCGGGTGCTCGATGAGGAAGGCGCCGCCACTCTGGCCGCACGCCTCGCAGAGTGCCAACAAGTTCAGCGTCAGGGTGTTACTTTCCGCTACTCTAGCGGCCTCCCAGGCCCTGAGGCCTGGAAGCCCCCAGGGGCACCGCCGCGATCGCACTGGCGGCGGCCCTGGTCGGCGACGATTATAGCGAGCCCGCGACCAGGTCGAACAGGGCGGGCCTCCCAGCACGACGTCCACCCAGCCGCCTTCGCACAGCTCCATCAAAGCGGAGAAGGTGGGAGGGCTGGCCAGGTCCCACCGCGGGTCGTCAAGGAGATCGGCAGAAAGAAAGAGCGCCCTCAGGCTCCGCTCCATCGCCAGCCTCTCTACCACCTCCTGAACGTCGCCACGCCGCCGACGGCCAGCAAAGAGATGCATCACCACCATCACACGCTCGTCGTCCCGCTTCGCCCGCCTCACCGCCTCTAGCCACTCCGCCGCGCTGTAGCCCGACGGGCTAGGCGGCGCGGCACGGCAGCTGGACTGCTGCCCGAGCCAGTCGTCGTCGTAGCGATGCTGCTGAGCGTCCTCCGGTCCGGCATCCCCCAGGTCGTCCGCCTCCAGCCCCCCGTCCTCGGGCGGCGAGGCGCGCGGCGCCCCGCTGGCCCCGCCCTCGGCGGGCTCCGCGGCGCCCGCGAGCGCCCCCAAGCGAGCGCCCACGCCCAGCAGCGCCCTGCCGATGATCGCCATGTTGACCGTCATGAGCAGGCGCACGGAGTGCGAGCCGCCCATGGCCAGGCGGTGGTAGCAGGGGGCTATCCAGCCCGTCGGCCCCACCAAGTCGCGCAAGCGCTGGCTGAGTTTCCCCCGCACCCAGCAGGCGCGGATCGGCGGGCAAGCCTGCCACTTGGCCATCCAAGCGGGGACGCGGAGGCGGGTGAAGGCGTTGTCCTCGTCGAACGCTGCTACGCCCCACTCGTCCGTCGGGACGCACATGGAGGCGATGGCCGCTCCGCCGTGCATCCCGTGGTCTCCGCGCTGGTGGGGGTCGGCCCACACGTAGTTGCTGGCACACATCATCAGGACCTTCCGCTGCTTGGTGGGGTCCTTCTTGGGCACACAGCTGAACCCGCAGTAGGCCTGGACGTCGTTGGGGTCCTCGAACGTCCACATGTCCTTCGGCAAATCGGCCCGCATCATGTAGCGGGCGTACTCGGACGTCGAGCCCCCCACGAAGGCGAAACGCTCCTCCAGCTCCTCGAAGAGGACCCCCGACTTGCCGCTGTAGTCCAGAACGTTCAGCTCGTCCGAGTAGTACTGGCGCTCGCCGTCAGGCAGCGCCTCCAGCAGGTCCACGACCATGTCGTCGGGGGGTTCTGCAACTGCCGCGGCGCACATCATCACATGCCTGCTCACACCCTTGCGCTCTCCTGTGTAGGCATCCTGCGGTCCTCGGTCGCAGGCAAGATCCGTCCCTTGACCGCCTGTCGGGGCAAGCCCCCGGCAGTCGCGCTCGTACCGCGCTGCGTCCTGTAACGCATACTGCTGCACGAGCTGCCAGGCCAGCATCATGTCGTCGTTGCTCGGCTCACGCTGGCCCGCTGGTCTCGCCTCCAGGGATCCGCGGTCCATCCCGTTCATGAGCTCGATGAGCCCACAGGCCCGACGCCACACACGCATGCGCCGAGCCCAGCGCGTCCTCAACCTGCCGGAAGAGGAAGCTCCTTGCTGTGGCCGATGAGGTAGAGGTACTGGAAAGAAAGACCTGGCCTCGGCCTCCTTCCACTGCAGGGCCCGCGTCAGCGAGCCAGGCAAACCCGTCACTGGCATTCTAGGCTGCACCCGCGGCCGCGGGGCACCTTCTCGGACCGAGGGGGGGTCGCAAGCCCCTCGGTCCGCCAGTGGCTGTCAAGCCTGAGGCTTGCCCCGGCCCGAGGGCTTACCCCCTCGGCCGCGGCCGCGCCCCCCGCCATCGCCACCTCTGCCTCTGCCGCCGCCCGCCGCTTCGGCGCCGCCGCCAGCTCCACCTCCGTGACCACCGCCACGGCCGCCGCCTCGGTTGTCGTGCTTGCTGGCGGCGTGGACCCTCTCGTCACGCTGGTGCTCAGCCTTGCTGTGGGTCGTGGCCTCGGTCACCAGCCATGTGGGAGCCAAGTCGGCGGCCGACCCGGGCGGGCGTACGGCCAGCATGGCCGCCGCACCCACCTTGTCCTTCGTCCGCATCTCGTAGACGTAGCTCGCCAACCGCCTCAGGTGCAGCTCCAGCGCATCGTCGGACGCCAGGCGGGTGAGCAGCTCGGACTGGGTCCTGCACCCGCCCAGCAAGTAGTCCACGTTGGTGGCGGCAGTCCACAGGTCGGTCCAGACTGCCGTGTGGCGCTGGCCCGTCACTTCCTGCGACAGCCAGTCGCGAGCGCTAGCCGCCCCAGCGCCCCGCATGGTGCGGTAGATCTCCGGCGCCGCGCGCCGCAGGTCCGGCGGGAGGCTGAGGTTCCATCGGCTGTCCTCCTGCTGCTGCTGGGTCACCGGGGCCACGGCCCACCCAGGGGAGGCGTGCATGCCCCCGCCGTGCGGCGCTGTGGCGGAGGAGAGCAACGCGTCCAGCTCCTGCTGCAGCGAACCACCTGGCGGGGACTTCGTTCCTGCGCCCACGTAGCCGTGGGTCTGCAGCACGCGACGGAGGTCAGGATGCAGCCCCATGGAGCCATCCACCGCCGCGATTCTCTCCCAGAAGTGCCAGGCCCAGTACACGTTCGTGGCCGCCTGCGCCTGGAACTCGCGCAGCGTGGCGCCCACCATCTGGACCTCGCGCCCTAGCTTCACCGCGTCTGCAGGAGCATAGGGCGCGTGGAAGCTGAGCCCCGACGTTGGCACGCCTACCTCTGGGCTCGGCTGTGGCTGCTGCTGCTGCTGCTGCTGCAGGGCCGCCGTCTGGCTGAAGGGGCCTGGCACCTCGGACCCCTGGCCGAACGCCCGCAGCGCCGCCAGGTCCTGCGCGCCGGGCTTTGCTGGCGGGGTGCCCCCGCCCACGCCTTCGGCAGGTGGGGCCCACGGCGACGGCGGCAGCGCTGCCAGCCCCGGGGGGTGCAGCGGGCCAGTAGGAACCTCCGTGGCCCCCGCGCCACCCCCCTTGGTCGTCGGGGCCCCCTTCGCGTCCCAGGCCGCGCAGTCGTCCTCGGCGGCGGTCAGGTCCAGGCCGTCCCCGCCGCTCCTCAGCGCCGCGGCGAAGGCCGAGCGCCGCCTCCAGCGTGCCCACCAAGCAACCACACGCTCGGGCACGCGCCGTACTAGCAGGACGGTGCCACACAGCCCCACAGCTGCGCCTGCCAGGCGGTGCCGCCCGGAGTCGGCCCCAAGCACCACCACCAGGCTGGACAGGAGGAGCCCTATGCCCAGGTGCAGCAGCCAGTCGGTGGGCAGCGTGCCGCCGTCGTCGCCGACTGCACGGGCCCAGATCCGATCCGCGATCCTCTCCCAGCCATCGGTATCGGCCGCCACTCTCCTGATCCGGCTCTCCGCCTGCGTGGCGTACGTGGCGGCCTCAGTGAACCCCCAGAGGGCCTCGGCCATCTCAGAGCCCGGGACCTCCGGGTTCCCCAGCGCCAGGCGGATGGCCACCGGGTCCAGCGCTGCCTCCAGTCGTCTAGCCTCGTCCAGCTTCGAACGGGGGGCCCGCCCCACGTTCAGCGTCGCCCTCACCTTCAGGACGAGGCAC
Organism: Prorocentrum cordatum; assembly: GCA_963575745.1. NCBI lineage: Eukaryota > Dinophyceae > Prorocentrales > Prorocentraceae > Prorocentrum > Prorocentrum cordatum. The sequence goes on along the minus strand of CAUYUJ010018328.1, from coordinate 66,904 downwards.
GCGACGTCGTCGTCCGAAACGTCAGCACCAGCGGCCCGCAGCGCGTCGGTCCCCGCCTTCTTGGCTCCTGCCGACACTGCCATCCTGCCCTGCCTGGCGTCGTCGCGCCTGTGGCGCTCGGCGTCCAGCACACCAGCTCGCCGCGGCCTGCTGCTCCTGGGCAGCGCGCCACGGCCTCGCACAATCTATGATTCCACGGGTGGAGTCCGCTGCTCCCGTCAGGGCGCCATGCCGCGCCCTGCTGCGAGGTGGGCTGGGCGCCCAGTCCTCGCGATAATCTGTACCAGATTGGAGCCACATGAAACGGTTGCGGAGCAGGCCGTGCAGCACACGCGAGGGCAGGGGGCCTTCACGGGCAACCAAAACCAAACCTACCGAGCCCACCCGTTTTGGAGGGCCGAGGGGAGCCAGGCCGGGAACGTGGCCCACCGGCGAAAAGGCCCCCCCACAAGCTGGCACGCCCCTGCGGGCTCCGAGGCTCCAAGGAAAATTCCACGATCCCACCCCAAACTGTCGGTGCACATCAACACTCATGCTCTACGATTATTATCATCATCATCATCATCATCATCATCATCATCATCATCATCATCATCATCATCATCATCATCATCATCATCATCATCATCATCATCATCATCATCATCATCATCATCATCATCATCATCATCATCATCATCATCATTATCAATCATCAGCATCATCAGCAGCATCATCATCATCATCATCATCATCGGCAGCATCATCGTCATCATCATCATCATCATCATCATCATCATCATCATCATCATCATCATCATCATCATCCATTTCCTCCTCCTCCTTCTCCTCATCCTCCCCCTCCCCCTCCTCTTCCCCTTCCTCCTCCTCCTTCTACATTACTTTTCCTCATAGAGAACTTCTCCCTGTCGCATCCCGGGGCCAGTTTTTAGGGCAGGTCGGGCATTTCGCCTGAGACTTTCTCATCAATTATGACTCTGATGCTGAGAAGTTTGCAACAGTTTCACAAATGGAGGGCGGGTGGTTTTCAAACTGTGGCTCTCGCCTTAGCGCCGCGCACATTCGATTCTAAAATTTTGCAAGAGTTTCACGGATTGATGGCGGGTCATTCTCAAAATGTGGTTCTCGCATTAGCGCCGCGCACATTCGTTTTAAAAGTTTGCAAGAGCTTCACGGATTGAGGGCGGGTCGTTTTCAAAATGTGGCTCTCGCCTTAGCGCTGCGCACATTCGTTTGAAACATGTGCAAGAGCTTCATGGATTGAGGGCGGGTCGTTTTCAAACTGTGGCTCTCGCCTTAGCGCCGCGCACATTCTTTTTAAACATTTGCAAGAGCTTCATGGATTGAGGGCGGGTCGTTTTCAAAATGTGGCTCTTGCCTCAGCGCTGCGCACATTCGTCTGTAAAGTTTGTAAGAGTTCCACGGTTTGAAGGAGGGTCGTTTTCAAAATGTGGCTCTCGCCTTAGCACCGCGCACATTCGTTTTAAAAATTTGCAAGAGCTTCACGGATTGAGGGCGGCTCCTTTTCAACATATGGTTCTCGCATTAGCGCCGCGCACATTCGTTGTAGAAATTTGAAAAATTCTACGGGTTACCATGATTGACGTACCAAAAACGGTGTTTCGGAAGGATTCAGGATTATGCGAGTGCAACAGTTATGTTGGTTCGCCGTGTTGAAGTCCCAAAAATGGCGTTCTGGCACGACTCCAGAACGTCAAGACGCAGCAGTCAGGTTGATCTGTGGCGTTGTCATCCCGAGAACAATGTTTTGGCATGCTCCAGGGTCTTCAAACGGTTGTCTTCCAACGAGGCAGTTCCCTCAAAGTAAATGAACCTGGGTAGGGGCCTATGAAGAAGGAGCTTGGAGAAAGGGTTAATGTCAACATCGTTGATGACTCTTGGGTTTACACTAGTCCTCCTCCTCTTCCTACTCCTCCTCCTCATCATCCTCCTCCTCCAGAAGACTCGAAGGCCTCGGGTCCCCGCACACGCAGAAAACTCCTCAGAAGGCCGGAGGGCTTCTGAGAAGCCCCGCCGCGTTCTGAGAAGGCTTGCCACCTCTCACTCCCCCCCCGGCGTGCCGCCGATCTTTTTCTTATTCTTCTTCCTCCTCCTCCTACTCGTCATCATCAGCATCATCATCATCAGTTGCAGCATCATCATCAGCATCATCATCATCAGCATCAGCATCAGCATCATCAGCATGATCATCATACTCATCCTCATCATCATCATCAGCAGCAGCAACAGCATCAGCATCATCATCATCATGATCATCATCCTCATCATCATCATCATCACCATCATCGTCATCATCAGCATCCCCTCCTCCTCCTCCTCCTCCTCCTCCTCCTCTCGGAGATTCATGGTGTGAGCAATGTCGGGCTGAGCCAGATGAGGACCAAGGTCGGGCAGTCTTTACGGCAGTCAGACGGCGGCCGCTCCCTTTCTGCAGCGCTAGTCTTTAGGGACGGAGCTGTGCTGGTTAGGGACTGTCGCACCGATCGTTCGATGGAGCAAAGAATTGTGGGCAGCGCAATGCAATGGTCGGCCCGTCAGTGCGCTCGCTGTGTCAGTGCAGAGGCGTAGGTGGTCAAAGACAAGAGTTCGGCACGCACACTTGCGCGTGCTTCAACACCGTCAGTGCTGAGGCTAAGATGAAGAAAGAAATACACCTCGTTGTAGGCAGGCTCGATCGGGAACCTGGCTTGCGACTGCGGTCGGTCGGCCGAGAGGGCCGTTTCTGTGGGCTACTGGCTGGCGGACGATCAGCGTCTCTGCCCGCTGTGCGCCAACTCAGCTATCCCGACTCTGCATTCCACAGGCTATGGAAATGTCCAGCAATGGCCGTAGACAGAGCTGGTCTTCTCACGCACTCAATTTGGGCTCAGGCGTCGGGGGAGCTTTCGATGTGAGATCGGATTATGTTCGCCCCTGGTTGTTTATATCATCCTGGGAATTTCTGGCCTAGGCCCCCCACGGTCGGAGGATGTGGGATCCAGGCTGAGGGTGATCTGCATTTCGATGATGGTCGTCTGATCCAGTGTTGCATGATGGTAATTGTTCAAGGGCTGGATTGGGGTTGGTGCAGGTCTCCCCATGAGGGCTCGCTGCAGTGCGCCATCTGGGGTCCTGTTCACGGCTTCAGGGCAGACATCGGTGCAGCTCGGAGGCCTAAAAGAAGTGCTGTCATACTGTCAGGCCACGCTTGCTCACCATCGTTTGCCGAAAAGAAAAAAGCTCTAATTTCAGCGTACATGATATGGCCGGTCTCGGAATGTCCATGCCTGCGATGTGTTTCGGGATCTCGTTAAGGTCCGTGCTCATTAAGACCCGATGAGCAAAAGATCAAGGAGAGCGGGGTCTCCCGCGGGAAGAGAAATAGCAATGCTGACAAAGCGGCCCAACAAGGTGGCATCGTCCACACTCGCTTCTGCGGCGGAGCACGATAAGGTGGCAAGTAATTGAGAATTCGCGTTAGATGTGCAGATTCGCGGCCAGGCTCGCCGCGCTTTAACCTAGAGGGAACCGAGCTCCAGAAGGCACAGCCCAGATTACCTTCTGACGCGGGGCTTGTTTGGAAGCACGACTGGCATTGGCACTCGAAGCTGTGAAGATGCTCCGTTTACTGGGTGGGGTCCAGGGCCGAAGCCAGGCCTCCGCCTGGAAAATGTCAGGGTGCCAAGTCCACCTGATTTGGCTGCGGCCGACTCCAACGGCTACAGTTCGTCAGTGCTCTCAGCTTCGGACGGTTCAGATGCCGTCCCTTGCATTTTGTGATAAGCGTTTGTCTACCAGAGAGAGTTCGTGAAGGGTGGGTAAGCAGGGCCGTGCCCGCAGTCCCTCACTCGGCAGGGCACGGGCGAAATATGATGAGGCCTCGAGACGAGCCCACCGGAAGCGGCCTAAGTTTCGGGCGGAGATCCCTGTCTCATCTCTGGCGGTGTCTCACTCCGGCCCTTCGGATGCACTTTTACCAGTTGGTGGGGAATTGGTACGTGAAAAACTCTCTGTCACCTCCTCAGGGGCCCTAACAAACCCCCTGAATGTATCGGGCGCTGCTCCGTAGATGTAGAGGATCCTCTCTGACCCCTCCGTACGAGAGACTCCTCCTCATCGGACCACCAGACGCGTCGCTAGGGCAGGCCAGGCGTTTCCTGAAAAACTCCCTCATCGCGTATGCACATGAAGCTTGAAGCTTCCACCACGTGCACGGATTGAACGCGAAACGCTTCCAACATGTGGCCACCGCCTTATCATCGCGCACACTTGTCGCAAAACAAGCCCAACAGTTGTACGGACGGAATGCACACAATGCTCAACAAGTGCCGATCGCCTTAGCACCTCACACATCGGACACTTACACGGATTGGGAGCAACTTCTCTTTTGAACCCGACGCGACCCTAATAAGGGGTCATTTTCCTGACGCATTCAGAAGAGTCCCGAGCAATACAAAGCAACGTAATGCAAAGCATTGCTTGGCACTGCGTTGCATTGTTTGGCGCTGCTTTGAATTGCTTGGCATTGTTTGGCACTGTTTCGCAGTGCGTGAAAACTCGTTGCTTGGCATTGCTTGGCGCTGGTTCGCATTACCTGCCGTTGCTTCGAAATGCGTGGCATCGACTGGCATTGAACGACACTGATTGGCATTGACCGGCATTCCTTGACATTGCTGGGCATTGCTTAGCCGATGAAAGCAGCAAGGAACCAAGACCAACGAACCTGAGCAATGCCCACCGCCACTTCTGCGGAGCGACGTCGCACCCAGGAACCAAGACAAAGGAACCTGAACAACGACGGGCGCCGTCTCTGGGGAGCGACGTCGCACTCACCGGTTTCCTCGCAAACAAGTGCTGCCAGCGCGAACCCCGAACAATGATACGTTGCAAAATGGATGTGAAAGCTACGTAGTGTGATCCATGAAGTGTGATCTCAGTGGCGTGATTTGTATGGTGTAACCTATGTGATACAACCTACGTGGTGTTATGCACCATGTCGAAATTGTAATTGTCATCTCCACTGCTCGCGCAATCATCCCACCCACCCACCCGCAACTTAATCACAAAACCCATGCGGCGGCGATTGCCGTGACTGCTGGGCGCTAACGGCGCATCGCTGCGGCCGCGCTAGCGCGCGCACGCTCGCAGAGCGGCCAGTTAGCTTGGCGCGACCGACGCGGCCGCGATGACGCTGACCGCTGGGCCCTTCCAGCACGTCTCGCAGGCCGCGCTGACGCGCAGACACTTCACTGAGAGTCGGTGACTCGGGCGGGCGCGGTCTCATGGTGACGTCGACAACGGCACGCACGATGATGATACTAGCAATGTTGGCGACGATGATGACAACGACGACGGCTAGGGCCATGACGGCGCCAATACAGATCGCGCCGACGACGATGATGTTATCTTCGGGTCGCTGATGCAAGCTGAAATAAGGATTTTGACATGCGCGCGCGGCCGACGAGCGCGAGTGGCCCGCATGGAACTATTTGCGCAAGGGCGTCCGAATGATTTCGACATGCGCGCGCGAAGGGGCCCCTTTGGTCGCATTTGATGGAAAACTTGAAAGACCTGTGGTTTGTTCAAGAAGCCGCAAGAGCGCGAGCGCATGCTTTTTGGGAAATTCCGGTTGCGGTACCATGGGATGTGTATAATTCGGGGCACTCGATGTTGAAATCCCTGCGTTAACTTCAGGTGTTCGAAAGATTTTGGCATGCGTGTGCGACGACGCGCGCGCGCACTTCGCCTCATGTTTTGCAAGGGTTTCTTGCGACAGCACGCGCGCAAGGGCGTTCGAATGATTTCGACATGTGCGCGCGCGAGAGGCAATTTTGGTAGACTTGAATGAGGATGTTGAAGACCGATGGTTCCTGACGAATTCGCCAGAGCGCGAGCGCAGCTTTTTTTTTTGTAAAATCGGTTGTGAATATATTGCACGTTTTCGGGACACTCGATTCCGAATTCACTGCAAGACCTTGGGTTTTTGACAGACCGGAATGCGCGCGCGACGACGCGCGCGAGTGTGCATTTCGCGCCGTTTCCTGCAATGGATCCTTGAAAACTGACGATTTGTGATTTTTTACACGGGATTAGGGAGATGTCGATAACTGCACTGCCTGGAAGGGTACGAGTTGAGATTGAGGATGGACGGAAATGCAGAATCGCACGCCAAAACAATACGACAAGGTGCCCCGGTAACTCCGGCGGGGGAGGTAGATCCTCACACTCTAATATACGTAGTGCGAGCTACGCGGCGTAAGGTACGGCACGCGGTGCAATCAATTTGGTGCAACATCCGCCACAGTGCTCGTGCGGCACGAAATTGAGCGTCCCCAGGTCCGAGAGAGCGCGTCTCATGGGCGCTTGCCTTGGGAAGATTCGGCGGCGCGTTTCGAACGGGAGGGGGGACACCCCCCCAACATTCGGCGCCGTCAATCAGAACCAGGGGGACTCCCCTCCCCCTAACCCCCCCCACCTCCCCAAACACCCCCCCCTCCCCCCGGCCAGGGGGGGGGTCCAAACCCCCCCGAAGCGCCGGCGCCGGTGCCGGCGCTGGCGGCGGCCAGTAGCGCCGACGGCGGGGACGCAGCGACGATGACCAGAGGGCCCAAAGGCCGCAGAGGGAAAACACAAATCGCCATATCGAGCCTTCGCCCCCCAAGAGCCACCTGGAGGCCCTCAGGAAGGTCCAGCAGGCTTCACACATGCTCCTCAGACGCCCCCGAGACCCCTCTGACAAGACCTCAAGAGACATCCATTGACCCAAAGCCAAAACACGGCGGCAGGAAGACCACCACCACAGCCACCGACCACCACCACCACAACAACCCACCACCACCACCACCACTACCACCACCACAACAATCCACCACCACATTACCGCCGCCACCGTTGGGTCGGGCCCAACCCAGCTATACCTTGGAGGGTAGCGCGGTAACACCGCATGCCTGGCAAGATCTGGACGGTCACCAAACATAAGTTGCCAGGCACGCGTTGGTCTTCAGATGTTCGTGCCAAGGCGCGGGCCATGATGGAGGGAAAAAGTGGGACGTGCATGGGTAGTGTGTGAGAGCTGGCGCTTGCAATTATAATTGTGGATCGCCTGAGACACGCGCTCCTTGAGTTCCCGATGCTTCTGCACCCCCTGGGATACTCCTGATGCCTCGGTTGGCCTCCAGCGGAGCCCCGGGCAACCGAACAGGAACGATGCCTGGACGCCGCCATCGTTTCCGCCCCCGCATGGTGCCAGCGGGGAGGGGCTGGCAAAAATATGTTTGCCGGCCCCCCCCCGCGTGGTGCCAAACAAGGCCACCGATTTTTTGCCGGCCCCATTTTTTACAGGGTTGGCGAAAATCCGCGGTGACCGCCGGCTGGGGCTGGCAAAAATATGTTTGCCGGCCCGACACCCCTGGCACCAGCGGAACGCCACAGGCACCAACACCGGCGAATCCAGTGCCGAATTTGACCCAACGGCGCGGTGAGTGGCATTTCATTTCGACGGTGCTTTTGAGATTCATGCGACGCCATCTGCCCTGGTATGTGCACCCCTGCCCCCTGCCCTCGTCGTCCTTTCCCCATCCCCCATCTCTCACTCCCCCCTCCAATTGCTCCTCCCTCATCCCACTCCTCCCTTTCTCTCTTTTGATCTAACACAATTTGTATCTGGGCCTCTTCGCACCAACCTGGCGATGTCACCACGGCCCTCAATATGGTGACGATTTGGTGCCCATCCTGTGGCCGCCTATACGATATCTATAACACCGAGGTAACGCCACTTTTAGCTGGGTTGGGCCCGACCCAACGCCACCACCACCACCACCACCCACCACCACAGCAACTACCACCACCACCACCAGAAACCACCACACCACCACCACACCACCACAGCCACCACCACCACCACAACATGCCACCACAACCACCACAACAACCACCACCACCACCCACCACCACACCACCACCATCACCACCACCACTGACACAACCACCACCACCACCACCACCACCACCACAGCCCACCACTACCACCACCACCTCAGAGAGTCCCCAAGAGACGCCCAAGAGGCGCCCAGGCGGCTTCACAAATGCCATTCAGAGGCCCCCGAGAGCCCTCCGACGAGACCCCAAGAGGCATCCATTAGGACTCTGACCGAAAACCAAGGCACAGTGGCGGAGCGTCGGGGTCGTCGTAGTCGTCATCGCCGTCGTTGTCGTCCTCGTCGACGCTCCCCGCCGCCGCCGCCAGCCGCCGCAGGCGCCGGCGCCAGCCCAGAAAAAGAAGTCGTCGTCTTCATCGACGCTCCCTGCCGCCGACGCCAGCCGCCGCCGACGCCGGCGCTGGCCCGAGGAGAGGGAGGGAGGAGAAGTAGGGGAGGAGGGAGGGGATGGGAAGGGGGGCGCTCGAACCCCCCCACCCTTCAATCCAGGGGGGGGGATCAGGTTCCAAACCCACCCACCCCTCCAAGCGCCCACAGAACGCGATCTTTCCCAGATCCCTTGCTCAACCGACGAGCCCAAGTCCTCAATCCTGAAGATTCTTACATAAACCAGACCCCAAATTATATAATCTCCAGGGGGGTCCCACGTGCTCCCCTAGGATTCCCGGCGTGCCTCCCAGAGCTCGTCGCGTCCTGCCGCGTGACTTGCTCGGACCCAAGATCGGTATGTGGCGATGGGCCTATGGCACGAATCGCCCAAGACGGGCATGCAGCACCAGCACCACCACCACCACCACTACCAGCATCAGTATCATCATCATCATCATCATCATCATCATCATCATCATCATCATCATCATCATCATCATCATCATCATCATCATCATCATCATCATCATCATCATCATCACCATCCATCATCATCATCATCATCATCATCATCATCTTCATCAGCATCATCACATCATCATCATCATCATCATCATCACCCCACCACCCACCAACCACCAATCAGCATCATCATCATCCTCATCTCATCATCATCCATCATCTCATCATCATCATCATCATCATCATCATCATCATCATCATCTCACCATCATCATCATCATCATCATCATCATCATCATTATCATCATCATCATCATCATCATCATCATCATCATCATCATCATCATCATCATCATCATCATCATCATCATCATCATCATCATCATCATCATCTTCATCTTCATCTTCATCATCATCATCATCATCATCATCATCATCATCATCATCATCGTCATCATCATCATCATCATCGTCATCATCATCAGCATCAGCATCAGCATCAGCATCATCATCATCATCATCATCATCATCAGCATCATCATCATCAGCACCATCATGTCATCCTCATCATCAGCAGCAACATCATCGTCAGCATCATCAGCATCATCATCATCATCAGCATCATCATCACCACCACCAGCATCATCATCATCATCATCGTCATTATCATCGTCATCATCATCATCATCGTCGTCATGGTCATCATTATTATCATCAGAATCAGTATCATCATCAGCATCAGCATGATCATCATCGTCACCACCAGCATCATCATTATCATCATCAGCAGCATCAGCATCACCACCAGCATCATTATCATCAGCATCAACATCATCACAATCACCATCGCCATCATCATCGGCATCATCATCATCACCATCATCATCAGCATCAGCATCATCAGCAACAGCATCATCATCGTATTCGTCATCATCTTTATCAGCTTCACCATCATCACCATCATCAGCATCAGCATCATCTGCAACATCAGCATCATCATCATAGTCATCATCTCCATTAGCTTCATCGTCATCACCATCATCATTTGCATCGTCATCGTCATCATCCCCATCACCACCATCATCAGCCGCATCAGCATCGTCATCAAGATCATGGTCAGTATCATCATCATCATCAGCATCAGCATCATCAACAGCATTAGCAGCAGCATGAGCGCCATCGTCATCACCATCAGGAATTATCATTACAAGCATCATGATCATCGTCATCATAGGCGGTCGTGGCTACAACGGTAGCACCAGTGGGGCAATCAGAAGCCAGCGGGCACAATTAGGTCGTGGGCACCGAGACGCACCCGCGGCCACCAGCGCACCAGCGCAACCAGCTGACCCCGTCGATCGCATCTAGCTATCACCCTTGCAATTCCGTGATTCCTCCTCGTGTTGCTCCTTTCCACCTCGTCCTCCTGCTACTCCTTCTCCTCCTCCTCCTCCTCATCTTCTGCATTCTCCTCCTCCTCCTCCTCTTCCTCATCCTCCTCCGCTTCCATCTCCTCCTCCTCCTCCTCCTCCTCCTCCTCCTCCTCCTCCTCCTCCTCTTCCTTCTCGTCCTCCTCCTCCTCATCCCCCTCCTCCCTCCCTCCCTCCCTCCCTCCCTCCCTGACTCCCTGCCTCCCTGCCTCCATCCTCCCTCCTCCCTCCTCCCTCCTCCTTCCATGTTCGCTGGCCGCGGGTGTGGCGCCCACGCCAGCTCTCAGAGGGCATCCCTCCGCCTTTCTCCCTCCTCCTCATCCTCCTCCTCCATCCATCTTCATCCTCCTCCTCCTCCTCCACCTCCTCCTCCTCCTCCTCCTGTTCATCCTTCTCTTCCTCCTCCTCCCCCTCCTCCTCCTCCTCCGTCTCCTCCTGCTCATCATCCTCCTCATCCTTCCCCCTTCTCCTCCTCCTCCCCCTCCCACTCCTCCTTCTCCGCCTACTCTTCCTCCGCATCCGCCTCCTCATCCTCGTCCTCCTCCTCCTCTTCCTCCGCATCCTCCTCCTCGTCCTCCTCCTCCTGTTTCTCCCTCCTCCATCCTTATTCATACCTCCTACCTCCTACCTCCGACCTCCTACATCCTACATTATACATCCTACCTCCTACCTCCTACCTCATAATCCCACCAGCCCTTTGGGCGTGAGTGGTTTAGCGAGCTCTCTCTGTTCTCAACCCCCTAACCCCCTATCTTCCCCTTCGGGGAGGGGTTTACCCCTCCCCCTACCCCCTACCCTGGACCTGGAGAGGGCGGGCCGAGTGGGATCAAGGGGTTTTTTTCGACTCCTGGGAGGGCCAAAAAACGACGACCCTCACGAGGATCATGGCCCCCGGGGGGGGGGGGGGGTTGGCGCCTCTACTCCTCTTCGAAGCAGAAATCATTGATTTTACTAAGGTTTTGGCCCCATTTTGGACTTCTGAGGGGGCCGCGCTCATCGTCCTTCATAGCAAAATCATTGATTTTACGAAGGTGTTGGGCTCAGTTTGTCCTTCTCAGGGGGCAGCTCTACTTTGCGCTTCTGAGGAGGTCGCAAGAGGCCCCAAGATGGCCCCAAGAGGCACCCAGGAGGCCCCCAAGAGGCATCCAAGAGGCCCCCAAGAGGCCCCCAAGAGGCCCCAAGAGGCCCCCAAGAGGCCCCCAAGAGGCCCCCAAGAGGCCCCAAGAGGCCCCAAGAGGCCCCCAAGAGGCCCCCAAGAGGCCCCCAAGAGGCCCCCAAGAGGCCCCAAGAGGCTCCAAGAGGTCCCCAAGAGGCCCCACGAGGAGCCCGAACGACTCACACCAGGACGAGGGGCCCGAACGACTCACACCACGAAGAGCCCGAACGACTCACACCACAAGGAGGGGCCCGAACGACTCACACCAGGACGAGGCGCCCGAACGACTCACACCACGAGGAGCCCGAACGACTCACACCACGACGCGGGCCCCGAACGACTCACACCACGAGGAGCCCGAACGAGTCACACCAGGAGGAGGGGCCCGAACGACTCACACCAGGATGAGGGGCCCGAACAACTCACACCACGAGAAGCCCGAACGACTCACACCAGGACGAAGAGCCCGAACGACTCACACCACGAAGAGCCCGAACGACTCACACCAGGAAGAAGGGCCCGAACGACTCACACCAGGACGAGAAAGCCC
>CAUYUJ010018328.1:45000-50000 GCA_963575745.1 Prorocentrum cordatum | reverse complement strand
AGCGCGACGAACCAGATAATATTGACAGGGAAGATCCGCTGGCTGGTCGCCAGCCCCACGGCCAACAGCAGCCCCTCGTCGATGAAGAGCCTCCTCGGATAGTCGATCAGCAGGCTCTCGTTCGTCGTCGAGGTCTCCGAAGTCTGGCCCCTCTCCCCTGGGTGAAGGTTGAGCGCGACGAATATCGAGGTCGGGAACAGCGGCGCCACCACGTCCGCCACCTGCAGGTTCAGCCTCTCCGAGGGCTTCAGGTAACATGCGAAGCAGAGCACCAGCAACAGCGCCGCCAGCGGCTCGCCCCAGTCGACCATCACCTACGCCACCTTGACCGCGACGAGCCACGGCCTTGGCGGCCGGGCGACGGCCGGCCCCAGGCGCGACCAGGCCTGGAGGGCCAGGCAGGCGCGGGGGAGGGGCGCCCCCCCTCTGCCCGCCGACGGGCATGTTGCCTGCCAGGCCGCGCAGAGCTCCTGCCCCGCGGACAGGTCGTCGTCGTCGGTGAACCTCTCTTGCGCCAGCTCGGACAACGCGACGTCGGCCGATCCCAGCGCGTTCACCTGCAAGCCCCCGAGGAGACAAAAGCCGTTCAACCCTCGCAAGGCTCCGCGGCACCTCGGCCGCGACGATGGCATGACGGCCCCGAGCGGCAGCGCGGAGACCGCGCCCAAGCCAGAGGGGAATACGACCTCGCGGACGACGGCCGAGAGCGCCGGCGACAAGGGCAGGAACCCGGTCAGCTTGACATGGCCCTTGGACGAAACCGGGCGCCTCAGGACCACGCGAGAGCGCGTCTGTGCCCCCCCAGAGCCACGAGCCACCATCCGCGGCGCTCAGCTCGGACGGGCGCCACCGGCGGTGCACCCGCACATCGGCGGCGAGGGTGATTGCGAGCAGGCGCCGGCAGGTCCCCAGCAATCCTGGAGCAGAAGACCTGCCCTTCTCTGAAGCCAAAAGAGAGATATATTATCCCCAAGATGTAGAAGTGAGCAGCCGAAAGACGCCAGAGAACGAAGTTGGTGCCTCAGGGCGGCCACCGAGCCCCTACCTTCGAGTACCATGATGTTTTCGGCCTCCAGGAATCGAGCCGCGAAATCGAGCTGCCAATCCTTGGGGTCCACGAGCTCCTGAGGGATCTCGACGAAGATTGGGTTTTCGCCCCAGGCCTCTGGAGTCTCGTAGTGGCCCACGGGCTTGACAACGTTGATGTTGTTGAAAACGCCCGCACCTAGCAGCGAGCGATCTCGAGCCCTGATAGCGGGGGCCCCAGCCTTGTACTTAGACTTCTCCCCGAGGCCCCCGAGCGACCTGACGACGTTTGAGTCGGGCACCGGCGAGCATACGGCATACCCAGAAAAACAGGCGTCGCACGAGGTGACCTTCGAGCACCATGGTCTATCGAGCCGCGCCTGACAAAAGGGCAGCAGCGCGACGAACCACCTGATCTCTTTGCACACTGAACCCAGACACGGCAGCGGCTGACGGCGTGAGCCGAGATGAAGGAGCAGACGCGATGGAAGATAGCGAACATTTCACGACGCAGCATGCACAAACGAGCGCAGTGCCCCACGAACCACTCCAAAGTTTCGCCGCTGATGCGGAGACGCCGAAGAAGCCGGAGCCCTGCAGCACTTAGCAACTCCAGCTTGCGATCCGCGGGGACGACTAGCCTCTCGCGGCCCATGACCTTGTAGCCCAGCGCGACGGCGTCCACGGAGGGCCCCTAGATCTCACGCGCGACGAACCCGACGCGCCTGAAGTGGTCAACCAGCCCGCCTCGCAGGGCCCCTGCGCGCTGCGCGTCGGAGCCAGCGACGTTCAGGTTGTCGGCGTAGGCGAGCAGCGCCAGCTTGCCGTCCGACATGTCCGGGGCGGGCCGCTCGTCACTCAGGCTGCGACCCACCGTCACAGCCCTGCTGCACATGGATTGGTGGTAGACCATCGCTGGGCAACCCACATCGCCCAACTCCAGCCCATCGGGACCGCCGCGAGGCAAGGCGACACCATGCTGCCGTCGGGCAGCGCAGCAAGGTCGGGGGGGGCCTGCACATGGTCCTCAGCAGGGCCACGCCGGCCGCGGGGAGGGCGAAGTACTCGGACAGCTCCTCCGCGATCGCGAGATGGTAGAAGTAATTCGCCAGGTCCGCCTGCGCGGTGAACACCTCGTCATCCTGGCCGAACTCGAGGTCCGCGAGCTTGCTCCCCGACGACATGTTCATCCTGAGGCACATCGCGAACCTCGCGTAGACTGCCCTGCAAACCCACGCGATCCGCAGCTGCCCAGACTTCTTACGGACGAAGAACGGTGCGATGAGGTCCTGAGCGTTGGTCGAGCACCTCAGCATGTTTGCCCGGTCCAGCCGCGCCACAGAGTCCGCATATTCGTCAGGGTCCGAGGCGAGCGCAGGGTCCACGCATGGGACGACTGGGGCCTCACTCTCGCACCGCTGGCCAAAGTCATCCTCAGAAAACATCATACGCGATCGAAACTCCCCGAGGCAGCGGGCCCCCTCAGGGTCGAGAACATGAAGTGCAGCGGGAGGCTGCTCCAACTCCTCCGGCACCGCGATCAGCGCGGCATCGTACCTGGCCACGGCACTTGGAACCTCTCCACCGTCGTAGAAGAGGTCGGAGCCGAGAGGCTCGCGGGCGGCTTCTCGCTGCTGCGAAAAAAAGGCACTCCTGCGGGAAGAACGTGCCTCAAAACTGTGAGCTGAGCCGCTGACTGGGCCGTGCCCCTGTCCGCCCTCGGCGGTGCCGGTGAGCCCCGTGGCATGCCGATGTCGAAGCCGCTGGCGAACTGAGTGGGAGAGTTGCGAGGCGCCCAGCGTCGCCTCGTCAAAACTTGGGAGCGGGACGAGCTCCCTGGGCACGCGCCGTGCCTCGCCACCCTGAGATGGGACAGGGTAGCAAGGCTGGCGAAAGAGGGTGGGCAGGCGGGCCCAACCGCCGCCCCCGCGGCCCACGCCGCGTCATTCCTCGCCCGCGGCTTTGGCAGCCGTCGCGCCCTCGTCCTTGCCACGATCCTTCGCCCTCGCGTTGGTCTCGTCCCGCGCCTTCTGCGCCTCCTCCAAGATCGCCGACTCCGGCCTGAGCTGATCGGCGACGTGCGCCGACAGGCCGTGAGCGATGGCCCCGCCACCCGCGCGGAGAGCCCAGCCCATGCACAGGTCGGCCGCACAGTAACTAGTCGGTCTGGCTCGGCGAGACCTGGGACGCTTCCTCGATCAGCGCGAGGCATCGCGATGCCAGCTCCAAGCATAGGGACGACGGGCAGTTCAAACGATCCTGCGTCGCCGCCACGTAGAAGGTGCGACAGAGAACCTCATGCTCGGTGATGCTCCTATCTCCTGCGGGCACCCTGGAGCGGCACACCCAGTTCTCGCGCGAGTGGAGGGCGCTGTTGTCATTGTCCCGCACGCGCTTCATGCCCGAGAGGATAGTGCGAGGCCCCTGAAGATCCCATGCGATGACCTCCTCCGACGAGTTGGCCAAGGCGTCGCCCCATGTGCGACGGAGTACGCCCTGGACATCATACCTCACCGCCAACGTGCGATCGTCGCCCTTGGCGAGCACCCGCGCGTCCGCGGCCGAGAGCTGCGCCACCGCCACGGAGACGCCAGCCACGTGGATGCGGGCATCGTCGCAGAGCACGAGGGTGCCGAGCGGCAGCTGGTGGCAAACGACATTCTCGATCGAGCAGCCTCCACTATCCTCCACGGCATCCTCCCCGCTAGGCGGATTGAAGTGGCACACGAGCGGCAACGACATGCACGGCACACCCAAATGGTGAGCTCCCCGCATCGGGAACGCGTCGATCACCGCCTGGGACGGCGCCAATCGAAATCCGTGGACCTGCCCAGCGGCGACCGGCACCTCCCAAGCGTATGCCCAGACATGCACACTGACGGAGTCCAGCCCAATGGTGTCCGACTCCCCGTAGTACTCGAGATCGGGCGTGGGCCCGAAGGCGTTGAGAGACCCCGGGCGGACGGCCCGAACCAACCTCACGTGGTGCACGGCGGGGCCCGGGATGCCTTGGTACGATACCATCACATAGCTCCCTGAGCTGCTCGCCATCACGCTCGAGCTGCAACGCCTCGGCCGCTCACGAACGACAGCTGCGCCCGCGCCTTCTCTTCGAGCGACGCGACCGCCTCCTTCACCACGTCCGTGGGGGGCCGGCACGTACCCCGAACGCCGCTCGGGGGTCGCGAGCCCCCACACCGCGCCAAGCACGTACGCCCAAACGACCAGCAACCCAACACCACCACGGCGCCGGCCTCGGCCAGGGGCGACGGTGTCTCGCAGCTGCATGTGGTCGCCAGCACCGCGAGGAACTGCAGGACTGGGGCGCAGGGCTGACAAGGATGGCCCGCGCCCCACAATACCGCCCCGGTGCTGACCCCGCGCGCGAGCACCAGGATCGTGGCGCGGGCTACCTCATAGCCGGAAAAAACTTGAGGGAGCGTGTCAATGGAAAGATGGCGATGAGACGGCGGTGCTCCAACACCGCAGACAACATTCCCGAGCAAGCACATCCATCAGCATCATCGTCATCATCATCAGCATCATCATCATCATCATCATCATCATCATCATCATCATCATCATCATCATCATCATCATCATCATCATCATCATCATCATCATCATCATCATCTTCATCACTATCAGCATCATCATCGTCAGCATCATCAGCATCAGCATCACCATCACCATCGTCATCACCATCATCATCATCATCAGCAGCATCATCACCACCACCACCACCAGCATCATCATCATCATCATCATCATCATCATCATCATCACCACCACCACCACCACCACCACCATCATCATCATCATCATCAGCATCAGCATCAGCATCAGCATCATCACCATCAGTAGCATCCTGCACTTAATCCTCGTCGTCTTCCTCCCCACTTCCCCTCCCTGCTTTATCTCTACATGCTCCCGCTCTCCAGGGCCAGAGCACACCCGGAGCCCCCAGGACCTCA
>CAUYUJ010018328.1:5000-40000 GCA_963575745.1 Prorocentrum cordatum | reverse complement strand
TTATTCTCCAAACAGGCTTGCCCTATAGGAGTTCGAACTCAAACCCTACTAGTTGGTCCGTTGCCCCCCCCCCCAATTCATATGCCCCCCCATAATTCCTATGGCTATGCCTATGTCTATGCCTATGCCTATGCCTATGCCTATGCCTATGCCTATGCCTATGCCTATGCCTATGCCTATGCCTATGCCTATGCCTCCCCCTAAGTCCTGTGCCCTATAGGAGTCCTAGCTCATCATAAGTAATTGGTCTTTAGCACGCCCCCCCTCCTTTTTTCCAATGGCACCCCCCCCTTTCCAATGGCACCCCCCACCTTTCTCCAATGGCACTTGCTTGCTTGCTCCTGCGTGCTTGCTCTCGCTTGCTTGCTCTTGCCTGCTCTTGCTTGCTTGCACTTGATCGCTGGCTCTTGCTTGCTTGTTTTTGCTCGCTTGCGCTTGCTTGCTTCCACTTGCTTGCTTGCGCTTGCTTGATTTTGATCCTCCCGTCCTCCCCCCGTCCTGGTCCCGTCCTCCGTTCGTCCTCCCCCCATCCTCCTCTCGTCCTCCTCCTATCCTCTTATCTATTTGGAGTCAACGCTGGCTGATCTGCCAGAATGCATTGGTTTTCGACAACAGATCTACCAGCACCGATGTTGAATTCAACCTCCCAGGAGTTGCATCCTGGAAGGTTTGGTGCGGGCGTGACGGGAGGAGCGTCAGTTCCAGGTGTCCTCCAACGGGGAGTCAACGGCATGACTGGAGCAGTTGTAGCTTAGTGGCAGGATGAGCTTATGCCCGCGAGACCGCATTGGATATGATGGCGAACGATGGCGGTGAAAAAGACAAATGGTTGATACTGTTGACGGTGATATTGTGATCGCGACGGACAAGGCACAACAATGAGGCCCGCTCCAGAAACCCTGGAAATTCTCAAATGGGGGACATGTGTTACTTCCGGACGCGCACTACCCCCGATGACTCTTCGGCTCGGGAATTCTTGTGTGGGGGGCTCTGGCCTACCGTGTGGACGGCGCTGGTATAGCCATGATGCTAATCCAGAAACCCCACAAAGAGCGAGCAAAGACAGGTGAGCGGTGAGCATCGTCGTGCCCCAGCCCCGCGCCTACGCGCCCTCCAGCAGGAGGACGCCTCTGTACGGGCAGCCCTCCCTCCTCCCCTGAGGAGGGCGGGGGCCACGGCCTCCCCACGAGGGATGGATTCTCGCCAAGACGTATCACGAGAATCCTCAAACCACTAACGAGCACAGCAGAGAGAGTGAGAGAGAGAGAGAGACAGCATACAATCAAAAGGTACGCGTATCATCGAGGCCCTCTGGGGAGGGACTCGGCAAAAGCGGCAAGATGCGCCGCATACCACATCTCCCCACCCTCTAAGAGTCGGGGAACAATGCGACGGAAAAAGCCAACAAGTGGCTGCTGCCTCGGGAGGGCGGGGTCGGGGGGAGAAATGGGGGACAGGAGGGGGAGCAGGGAAGGCGGAGGGCGCCGGCACTGACGAAAAGCTCAGCAGAATCAGATGGAAAGCCGCCCAAAAGGCACCCAGGCTCGATACGCTACTTCCGCCGGCTCCCGCCAGCCTTTCGCCGGCCTTTCGCCGCCCTCGCTTTACTTCCGCCTCCGCTGGGCTGGCTATCCGCCGCCGAAGAGAAGACAATATGTTTCCCATCTCATTAAACAAGGTTCGCACGGTTCTCTCTGCTCTCGCTGCGTCTGGCGCTGCAGTGCCGTGAAAAATGCATCTGCGGAAAATGTGCTGCGTTCGTCTGCCATTTGCAGCGAAGCCGTGCGCTTAGATTGCTCAGGGATTGAACATCGTCTCGGTACCCGGTGAAACTGATAATCCACAAAACCTTCGAAGGAACGCAAAGCAGGCGAGGAGGACCCAGAGAAGACAACCCATCAATCAAAGCACCGATGCTGGCGCGGTCAACCCGCAAAAGCCGGCGACCCGCCGCCAGAATTGAAACGTCAAGCAATCCGCCAATCAGCCAGTCAGTCATGCCATACCCCGTAGCGCATGGGCGAAACAAAGGCACATAATGAGCTATCGCTGAAGCTTCCCCTGTGGGGACAAAGCAGGAGAACGAGACTGGGATTTCGCAAAATGAATTATAAAATTGCGCCAAGCAAGTGGATCGCCAGCGCAATGCCTCATGCGCTCCTGGGTGGCAAACCTCTATCTAATAGCAACGAACTAGCAACTGGTCCGCGATATCATACAAGAAATGCGCCGAAGACGGGCGTCTCACGGGGGCAGGGAAAGCCACAAGATGCGCGCGAAAACAAAAAAAGCTAGTGGGGAGGGAAGCGCCCATGTAAGCGGAAAGCCGACACGGGTAAACTGTTCCTGAAGGCGCTTCGCAGTGCACCCGCAGCGGAAGCTGGAGCCAAAGCTGAAATACACAGAAAAAATGGAAAGGGCCCATCCAGCAGGTTACACTGACATCATATCATTGGGCGGTGGTTCACAGCCTCCCCTGAGCACAGGACCCGCCCCCCAGTGCACCAGCCAGACGTCGGGTTTGCACCGTCATGCATGGCTGGACTCTGGGCGCGCTGCGGCACTGCCACTGTCGCCGCCACCCTTTCGTCAGGGCCTCCGACCCAGGTGACGGCGACAGGAGGGATTAAACTGCGCGAGCGCGCTGCGCGTTTCCCGTCCGCCGGTGGCCAGGAGGTGTCCCAGTTGGGCCGGGCGGTGTCCCGGGTGTTTCGGGTGTCCCGGGCGTCCCGGCGCTGACGCATGTCGCTAATCCCACCAGCCCTCTGGGCGTAGGTGGTCTAGAGCAGATCCTCTTCCACCCCTCCCTCTTCCCCCTTGGGGAGGGGTTTACCCCTCCCCCTACCCCCTCCCCTGGACCTGGACGGGGGGGGCCGCGGGTAGTTAGAGCGTCCCAGATGGCCCAAGACGGCTCCAAGAGCGCCTCAGAGAACCCAAGATGAGCTCCAAGATGGCTCAAGATAGCGCAAGATCGCTCGAGATGGCTCCTAAGATGGTTCCAAGAAGCCCAAAGACGGCCCCAAGATAACTCCAAGTGGCCAAACAGCTCCCCAAGGAGGCCCCGAAGAGGCCAAAATCGTCCCAAAACCTAAGGAAAATCAATGATTTTTGCTTTCTCGCCTTTTCGCTTCCGATGGCCATCCGAGGCCTGGAGATGGTTCCAAGATGGCCCAAGAGGGCCCCAAGAGAGCCCCAAAAGAGCCCCAAGACGGCCCCAAGAGCGCCCAAGAGCACTCCAAGAGCGTTCCAAGAGGGGTCCAAGAGGCGATTTTAGGGGCTTCCGAGGGGGGACGCTAATTAAACCCCCCCTCTTGTTTGATCGATCTCCTCCAAGATGGCCCCAAGAAGCGCCCAGGAAGCCCCAAGAGGTCCCAAGCCCCAAGATGGCCCCAAGAGGCCCCCAAGAGGCCCCCCGGAGGCCCCCAAGAGACCCCCAAGAGGCCCCAAGAGCCCCCCCAGATGCACCCAAGATGCTCCAAGAGGCCTCGGCGAGAATGCCTAATCATTGATTCTACACAGGTTTTAGCCACATGGAGGCCTCTTGGGGGGGGGCACGGATTAAGATGACTCCAAGAGCGTCTGGGAGAGCCCAAAATGACCTCCAAGATGGCTCAAGATATCCCAAGATGTCTCATAATGGCTTCCTCTGTGTGCTGCCCACTTCTCTGATCGAGGCAATTCCTCTGGGCATCGTTTCTGGATGGGCTGGTGGGGATTCGCGAAGCGACAACAATTTCATGATTCATTTTTTTCGGCGCATGCGGCGGGCTTTCTTATTCAATCTAGCTTATCTTATCCAATCAATCTTGTCCGATCCAATCCATCTTATCTTATCCAACCCATATTGTCCCATCTTGTCTTATCCCACCCAATCAAATCCACCCAACCCAATCCATCAATTCATTTGTTTCTGCGCCTGCGGCGGGCCAATCCAATCCATGTTATCTTATCCAATCCATTTCTTCCAATCCAACCCATCTTATCTTATCCTATCCATTTTATCCCATCCAATCCAATCCACCCAACACAATCCATCAATTCATGTTTGTCGGCGCCTGCGGCGGGCTTTCTTATCAAATACAGCTTATAGTATCCATTCCATCTTGTCAAATCCAATTCATCATATCTTATCCAACCCATATTGTCCCATCTTATCTTATCCCACCCAATCCAACCCATCCAACCAATCCATCAATTATTGTGTTTCTGCGCCTGCGGCGGGCCAGTCCAATCCATTTTATCTTATCCATTCCATCATTTCCAATCCAACCCATCTCTTCCAATCGGGCGAGAGAGAGAGAGAGACAGAGAGAGAGAGAGACAGAGAGAAAGAGAGAGATGAGATCAAGGTGACAGGCTGGAGGTCAGTCAGGGTGGGCATTTGATCTAAATCCCCCCCAACCTCATTATCGCCCGCAGGGCGGTCGTATAGGTGTGTGTATATATATATATATATGGTCCAGGGTCTGGGCCCCCCCCCTCATGCTGATGCCATCGCCCCCCCCCGTACCCCACGCGATGGCCCCCCCCCCGCTGTGGGTGTGGTGTGGTGCTGTGGGTGTGGCGTGTGTGGCGTGGTACTGTGGTGTTCCACGAGAGTTGCGGAGGTCGTCGTCGTCGCCGCCGCCGCCGTCGTCGGGGGTGGAAGGCTCCGGAGGTCGGCACCGCCGCCGCCGCCGCAGCCGTCGTCGTCGTCGTCGTCGTCGTCGCCGTCGCCGTCGTCGTCGTCGTCGTCGTCGTCGTCTCCGTCGTCGTCGTCGTCATCGTCGTCGTCGTCGTAGTCGTTCCCCCCCATCACATCCAGGGGGTGGGGCCCGAAGGGCCCTGAGGCCCATCCCATCTGGGGGGGGAGCCGTGGGCCCGGAGCCTGGGATCATGTATATATATATATATATAGGCACACACGCGCACACACACACACACTTTCGATCGCAACAGCGCGGCGATTCGCCAGCGTGTTGGGCGCCCGCACGGCCAGAGCCGCGCGCGCAGTGTCGTCAGGAAGAAAGAACACACACACACACACACACTTGTAAGTCGGCGGCGCAGAGGGACCTCAGGCGCGGTCGGCTGGCGGAAGTGCCAATCGATCCGAACTTAGTCGAACGCGCCATGATGCAAGAGTTCAATCACGGCCGTGCAGATTGGTGGTGAAAACCGGGAGGCGCTGCAATGCCAAAGTGCAGCGGCCAAAAAAACCCGAGGAACATAGCTCGACGCGGGCAGTTTGAAGCGCAAGCAGCAGTCTGGAGCTAATTGAAGCCTCAAGGAGACAGCAACGGAAAGAACACACGGCGCCGAGGAACCTTGGGCGCGGTCGGCAGGTGGAGGTGCCAATTGCAGAAAGAACACACACGCACACACAAACACGAGCAGCGAATGCCACGCGCCCTACACACGCGATCTTTTGCTGCAACAGCTAACCCATGCCGTCTACCATCTCCGTTCAATTCATCCCAGCGTAGCGCCAACATTGCGAGCGCGCGCAGTGCGGCAGAGACCGCGCCCTCCTCCAGAAGTTCGGGTACTTCGCCCTGTCGCTCAGCGCAGGAAACGTCGACGTTCCCGACACTATGGGGAAGTTGGTGTGCAGCGCCAGGGAATTGACCTGTTCGCGCATTTGAAAAATATACGCGCGCGCGCGCCTGTCAGACCCACCCTGCAGTCCTGGGATGAAAAAGGACTGGGAACAAGAGAGAACGGACGAGAAATAAGATAAGTTGAGAGACTCTTGGGGCCTCGGGCCTTCTACGGGCATCTTGGGGCCTTGACACATCCTGGGGAGTCTTGAAGTCTCTTCAATCAGAAGCACCCCTCTTCATGCATTTAGAAGACTGCAGAGCAAGCTGGGTCGGCCCATCTGTCTGATGGCGGCAGGGCGCATGGAAAAGCTTCTATTATGAATCCACCCCACACAATGATCACTGTAATTTCATTAATGGCGCCCACTCTTTCATTAGAAAGACGCCCGACCGGTAATATGTCTCGTCTGCAGGCGGTGGGGCCATTTCTCACAATGCAGGCGTCATTGTGTGATCCGTGTGCGGTCATCGAAGACCACTCGCCACATTATTAGGTTGAAGGGCAGAGATTGTGCGCAGCGCCAACTGGAACCAATACGAATCCAAAACTGACCGCACCAGCAAAAAAAAAAACAGCAAACGCCTTAACATCGGAATGGTGCGACTCCCCGACTCCCCGCTGTTTGTCCACTCGCGTGAAATAGATTCTGCAGAAGCAGGGGGCGAGGGCATGTGCAACGTTCCTGACACGTGCGCCATCGTGTATCCAGAATTTCCGTCCGTCAAGAGGCACGAACCAGCGCTCCCTTCCTTCATTTTCCCCGAGCAGGAGATTACGGAACCGATTACCCGTTTGCTGGGGGATCTGGGAACCTATGTTGCGAGAAACTCTCAAGCGGAAACGACGATGCGTAAATCGTCACGGGATTCAACAGGTCGCATTGATTAAGCGCGTTTGGGCGCCTCAGATCTTGATAAAGACATGCCCTTAAATTCCACCAACCATCTGGGCTGAGGTAGTTCAGAGCGTTTCATCATCCATATTCCCCCTTCTTCCGCATCTGGGAAGAATTAATCATTGTTCCTTATTACAAACACCCCCTCCCACCAGGCGACCAGCAGCCAACCCGAACCAATGACAACACCCCCCCACCGCCCCTGTCAAAAAACAATCAAGAATACATTTTGAGGCAAAATCTTGGGTGATGTTCGGGGCCCCGCAAGCACTTGTTTACAGGCGCAGCCCGTAGTCCCACCAGCCCTCTGGGCGCAGGTGGTCTAGGGAAGCTCCTCTTCTAACCATCCCCTTCCTTCCCCGTCGGGGAGGGTTCCACCACTGTTTCTTATGGATATACACCCCCTCCCCCAGGCGACTGGGGCCAACCAGGCACTATGTCGACACCATGCCCGCCCACCCCCCACCATCCCTGTCAAAAAACAATACAAACCGCACTCCGCCTCCACATTTGGAGCATGCGCTGCCAAACCGATGCGACCACCCCAACCATCCCTGTCGAAAATCAAGGTAAAGTACACTTTGGGGCAAATTCTTGAGTCGTGTTCGTGAGGCCCGCGAGTACTTCAAATTGTTTTTGACAAGGACGGCGGGGGTGTCAGCAGATTCCCTGCTGCGCGCACGGCTTCCATCCCTGACCGAAACAACAACAAAAAAACATTCACCTCGCGGCGAAATCTGGATCATGCGCGGCCATCCCGCAATCACTGTCAAGTGGTTTCTGATAGGGGGCGGCCGGGGTGATGGCGCGTGGCCTGCTGTGCGCAGGCCCAGCTGACACAATGATGGGCATCAGTTTTCGACAAGGATGGTGGGGGCCGACATGTTTCCCGATGTGTGTTGTCACGAGCGCAAGCGCACCTGACGCACCCTGCAAATGCCCCGAACGCGGCGCACCTGGCGCGGCTGGAATGTGCGGCACACCTGGCGCACTCGGAGCACGTGGCGCATCTGGCGCAACATGCGTGCCTGGTACGCTCAGGCCCCAGGGGAGCCTGGCGCACGTGGCGCCCCTGGCACGCATGGCGCACCTCGCCCAAACGTCGCGCACCTGGGGTCGGCTTTGGTTCCCAGTAGCTGTCCATCCAAAGACAACCGCTGAACATGCTCAGGCTCGGGGTGTTACTAATGTGCAAGGAGGGCGGGCAGGAGTGAGCTAGACGGCTTGCGGGCGGGTGGGTGTCTTGAGTTTGAAGGGGGCTGGGAGGCCCAGCCAGCAGCTTCGCCCGAGGCGAAGCCAAGCTCCTGCTCTGTTGTACCGTAATTACGATAGTCCCAGTAGGAGAGGATGTGCCATCTTAAGCAATAGGAAGGCCCTTTCGGTCTCGATAGCAATCGTGTGCCTCGCGATGAGGCACAGTCATATTTGGGCGGTCGGCCGCTTGAGCCGACACGTCCGCGGGCGCACGCTCGTTTCCGCTCCTCACGTCCCTCAGCTCGCTTTAGAGTCGGGGGGGGAGGGAGACGAAGCGTGAGCCCGTCGCCCCTATACAGCAGGCACAGCAGCTAATATGCACAAGGACAGAAAAAGGGGCGGGCCAGAAGGAAGGTGGACCCGCTCGCAAGTTGCCTTGCTTGTACAGCTCTGTACTTAAAGTACTCTTCAGGCGGCGTCAGAACTAGATGTCTGGACGGCCCGATATGGAGCATGACTCTTCAGGTCATGTTCCAAGGCCTGTATACCTCCCAAGACTTGTATGAGCATTTCTCTGTCGATGCTCCCCTTGGTGTGACCATCCGCATTCATGTCGCGGGTGTCGCACCACTGAATACTGCGCACGATTCCACGCTCCATTATCTGTCGCATTCAAATGATGTGCCCTAAAAGGGTACAATCAGCCGGCTTCTTCAAGTCTTTCCTTGACAAGGGTTTTATATGTATAAGAAGAAACAAGAGGAAGAAGAAGAAGAAAGAAAGGGGGGGGGGGAGAGAAACAAAAAAAAAAAAAAAAAAAAAACGCTGGAACTATGGTCAAAGTGACCCTGATGCTCAGGCCACCCACTTCAAGCATATATTTCAACTGAGCGGGCGCGAGAGGCCCTGCGTGGAGGCCGTGCAGAGTCACAACCGTGGGATAACAGTCCTCCAAATTATGGGATGCTGCTAGTGTCTCTGCTGAATAGCTCGAGCGGACCTGCAAGCGGTGAGACTTGCGGCACGCATCGATCAAGCGAACGACAGGTTTACCGGATGACGCGCGTCCACGTCGTAGCAGGTTTGCCCCCCGAATACCATGGACTCTGACGTCGTCGTCGTCGTCTCCACTCAGGCGTCGGTATCCTGAGTCGCTGTGCAGGTCAACCTCTCTCGTAGGAGTCATCGCCTGGTAGGCGATCAGCTGTGGGCAGGCCTGCAGCTTCCTGGTGATCGCGCTCAGTCGTCGCACTTGGATGTTGGCCGGTTCTTAGACACGTTGTAGAGATACAACATGCACCATCAACCACACCTGGGTGATTAATGCATACGCCAGCTCGCCCCTGAGGCTGACGAACATGTCTGCAATCATCTTGGATGCCTGAGCGCTAGCGTCGGCGACGGTAAGTTCAGGATGTTGCACGGGACGGAGCTGCTTGATGTATTCATATTGGTCCAAAGTGGCATCACCGTCCCCATCCTTGGTCCATATCACAGCACAGTTGGTGCATGTGTGCTTGTTGAGTGTACACTTACCAAAGGTGTCTTCTACGGATTTCCCACACTTGTCAATGGTGTTCTCAGTACCGGCCAGATCGGTATCATCAACATGCGTGGCCGTGAGCAGGGCGTTGCTCGTCTCGAGCTCCTCCTCGTAGGACGTGGGTCGGAGACCAAAACCCCTGGTGGTCCTTCTGAGATTTAATGGGAAAACTCGCGGTGCGTTCTTGGTGCCCGTGCCTGGTTTCAAGCACTGCAAGCAATGCTTTGACTCGTCGTAGCGTTCGAATCCTGGGAGACTTCGAAGCACTGTGGCCGATCCAGGCGGCAGAGTAAAACACGCCACACGTTCCTTTCCACCGGTAGCCTCAGCAAGTTCCTGATAGGTCAACCCCTTTCAGGGAGGCCATGTTGATGTCGAGGGAAGCAGTGATCCATTGCTTCTTGCACGCTGCCGTGCTAGCGAGTAGCCTCTGGCTTGACCGTCGCAACGTGCCCGAAAAGGTTTCTACGTCGAAAGCTTCAAGGTCCATGAAGCCACGGAGTACCAGGCGTAATATGATGGCACGCTCCACCTCGCCCCTGTCGTTCTTCACAAACTTCCACTTGCTCACGTACCTCGAAGTCATGATGTTCGACGCTTTAGCTATATCTTGCAGATTGAAACACTTGTTGTCGAACCATGTCTTGAGTTCAGTGCAGAGGGCCTTTGATACTTTATCGGGATTCGCCTGGATGTCAGCTTTCGCAAGGAGGTCGTCTTCCTTGACGACCACAGCTCGCTCTGCAGCGGCGGTAACGCATACCCGCGCAGTGGTCACACGGTCAGCAACTAGCATCATGCGCCGCTGTTCGGACAGGACTACCTTCGACACTTCTGCCGCGAAGCAGAGTTCGACATATTGACCATTTTCGTCTGAGTCCAGTCCGTAGTTGGCAGTCTTCGACCATGGTACACATTGGGACGTAGTACGTCTCCACGGTGTCGGAGTCGCGAGTGCGCCCCCACTTCGGCAGGTGTCTCCGCTGTTCATCAGCTACAGTGATCAGCACACTTTGATATAGAACCATCTGTGTGGGCATGGTAAAGAGGTCCTCTGGTGGAGTCGCCTCCAGCAGTTCCCTTTCCTTTTGAAATTCTGCACACCACACTTCCATAAAATGTGACTCGCGATCAGCCTATGATTCCTCGTCGGTCGTAGAAAGCAGTCCATCATCATGTGGTGGTTCGGCATCTGAGGCTTCTCTTGTGGTTCCATCCGGTGTCGGTGTACCCGCCAATTCGTCAAATCTTGTCATGTCCTGATCAACACCTGCTTGGGGTTTAGTGGACTTCAGGCATTGGATGATTCTCGAATGTGCTGATCCAGTTATATCGTATATGTTCAGTGCAGTGCCTTCTGCTGCATAAAAGTGAAATCCTGGATTCACATCGCTGTCACAGTGGACCAATGCGCAGCTGTCAGCATGAGTAACCGGAGGTAGTTTATGAATACTCTTCGCTAACCTGGCTGAAACTACATTCTCAATGCGGAAGACGTTTCTGCTACGGTTCTGTAAAGCGAATAGGAGATAGACGGCTTGCGCTCGCCATATGAAGCCTTTTTCTTGGTCGGCACACAGCCAAAGGTCAGAGCAGGTCCCCCCGCTGACAAACTGGCCACGAACGTCAACACAGTCCGTAGTGCAGTGCTGTCGGAGCCAATCTCTCGGGCTATCAGTGCTTCAATATAGAGAGTGAATGTCGTGCATCGCCATACTGTACTTGAACATCCCGATTGCCCACTCGGATGATGACTTGACCCCTTTTCGGGATCATTCTTTACGACGGGGAATGGGCCGCTCCAGCCTCCGCAGTCATCCTTCGTGGTTGTGGGGCGATGATAATCGACCAAGTCTCCTTCATCGTAATAATGCTGACCAGTGATAGTTTTCTTAGTGCGTAAGGCACGATTGGTCTTAGCTACTGCTGTGGCCTGTCCGATAGCTTCAATACATACCTTGCGTATCGTCTGTTCACGAGAATGATCCGACGTCTCCGTCGGCTGCTCGCGGTCCAAGACAGGCAAGTCAGGAAGCACTGCAGGTTGCCGTCCAAACAGAGCGTCATACGGAGACACATCGCTGTAGAAGGTGAACGCGCTGGCGGCGAACAAAGCCTCGTGCAGTAGCCGTGTGAACACAAGCGGCATGTCCAATCGGTTGAATTCAGATTCCATGACATGAAGCAGATGGCGCAATATGCCATTTCTGGCTTCGATCGTCGTAGCGTGCTGCCCACGCGCGCGCATCCTGAGTTCAGTGTTGCTTGTCTTAAAGACTGCTTTCGCAATGTCGTCGTTAAGGGCACCCCCTCCGTCGGAGTAGAGTACCTTTGCAGATCCAAACTGCATCCAGCACTGATGATATGCTTCCAGGATAATGGTCATAGTCTTGTCTGGTACATCTATGCCAGTAGCATATCGAATACAACGATCGATGATATGGAATATGTTGTGTTCTCGTTTGTGGGACATCAGATCACCTTCCACTTCTTCATTGAATGTACCAGGTAGTGCAGTGGAGGGCATAATCGCACGCCCAGGCTTGCCCCACGCTCTGCACTCCCGACATGTATCGCAGACACTTTTAATCAGGTTGAGTCTGACGTTATCCAGACCTATCTAGCTCAAGACGAATCCCATCTTAGGCTCTCTGGCATGGAACCAACGCAAGTGTAGCTTCCGCAACTCGCGTGTTACCACGCTCGGGCCAAGGCTTCGAGAATTTGTTTAACTGAGTTGCACGTCGAACCGTGACCAGTCTGGAAGTCGTGGTCGCGCAGTAGGGTTACCCGCCGGTGGCCGAGAGGGTGCTTCTCCACCCTGCTGTCGGCCACGTCTGGCTCTAACCTGTGGCAGTCGGAGATGGCCATCCGAACTACCAGCTCCACTCGAGGCAGGTTGCCCTGCAGCAGGTTCAGCAGCATGTCTGCCTACGGTAGTATCGTGGCTGCTCGCACCCGCTGTAGGTCCAGCTCTAGAGCCGGGTCTTGGTGATCTTAGCCGCGTAAGTGGTGATGCGGCCGGCGCCTCGGGTGGCGGTGCTGCTGGTTCAGCAGGAGCCGGCGGTGCAGGTCCTGCTGCCGGTTCGGCAGGAGAGGGTGGCACCTGCCCATGATTGTCGGGCAGCTTCCAGGGCTTGGCAAACGCAAATTTGCCAGGTGTCAGTACGTGTCCAGGCTTGTTCTTGCCGTAGTTCCTCTTACAGCTCGGACATTCCCAATGGCATTCGCCCTTATCGCACCACCTGCAATGTCTAGGATTTCTTTCATGCGAGGGAGAACGCATGTTCACATTATCCGCGCACGCGGGACACCCGAGCCCTCCCGAGGGCGGTCTCGCGATCGAGCCATCGGATTGCCTAGGGAGGCTCGGATCGTCCAAATCATATCCCTTCACGTTGGCAACCAACACGGGGGGGCGAATAAGGGTGACCATGGAAGGGATCACAATTTACCTGGAAGAGATCGCGCGCGATCTGAACAGCATCGACAAAAAGCGACTGAAACTTTGGAGTATAATGCGCAGCCATGGAAAGTTTTCCGTTACAGACCGACGCATGGTAATGATCGCCAGCACATCGCTTTCGTTCAGAAGGGGTGAGTAAAAGGCGGTGGTTGGCCATGATATCAGTCGGTTTTCGTATCAGTACCCCATGGGAATCAC
This sequence comes from Prorocentrum cordatum, assembly GCA_963575745.1. Lineage (NCBI taxonomy): Eukaryota > Dinophyceae > Prorocentrales > Prorocentraceae > Prorocentrum > Prorocentrum cordatum. Next base: position 27,121 of record CAUYUJ010018328.1, on the reverse strand, counting down.
GGAGACCAGTCGTATTTTGGTCCATATAAACCTTGCAGGTGCCCTTGCTTTTGGCCGATGTAATCAATGGTGGTATCTGACCCACCCAAGTACCCACTGGTTGTTCTCGTAAGTACAGTCGTCGGGGATCGTTCTGACGTACGGCCACCTTCCCACAGAACTTGACATGCGGCAAATCCTCTTTATGATGTTCATACCAAGTATCGTAGTTAACCTGATCAATGAGATCAGATGGTAGCCCAGTCGTTCTGCAGTTAGGTTGTAACATAAGCATCCCAGTGCAACCCTACCTAGGAGTTGGAGCGTTTAGGAAAGCAACATATACATATACACCGACAGCTACATGTACATATACACCTGCATCTACATCTACATCAACATCAACAGCGAGACTCACATCTACATATACATATACACGTACGTCTACTCATACATATACATCTACATATACACATACATCTACATCTACACCTACAGCAACATCTACACATACACATACATCTCAATGCTGTACTATGATATGGTATGAAACTATGATATGGTATGCTACGATATGGTATGCGTTGGTATGATACTATGATATCTACAGACATCTCAATGCTATGATATGCCAGGTTATGATATTATATACTGTGTTGCGATATGATATGATATGATATTGTATGATATGATGCGCTATGCTATGTTATGATATGCTATGCTGCGCGATGCTATGCTATGCTGCGCTGTGATATGCTAAGCAATGTTATGCTATGGTATGTTTCGCTGTGCTGCGCTATGCTATGATGTGCTATGCTATGATACGCTATGCTGAGCTATGCTATGCGATGCTTGGCTACGCTTGGTTATGCTATGCTTGGCTACGCTTGGCTATGCTATGCTATGCTATGCTGTGATAATGCTGCGCTGCGTTATGCTGCGCTGCGCTAACCTAACTAAGGTAAGCTAAGCTATGCTAAGCTAAGCTGAGCTTTGCGCAGCTAAGCTAAGCTAGGCCAGGCTGAGCTAAGCTAAACTAAGCTAAGCCAAGCTAAGCTAGGCTAAGCTAAGCTAAGCTAAAATGAGATAAGCTAAGCTAAGCTAAGCTAAGCTGAGTTAAGCTAGGCTAAGCTATGCTAAGCTAAGCTAAGCTAGGCTAGGCCAGCCAAAGCTAAGCTAAGCTAAGGTAAGCTACGCTAAGATGAGGTAAGCTAAGCTAAGCTAAGCTAAGCTAAGGTAAGCTGAGCTGAGCTGAGCTGAGCTGAGCTAAGCCTAGCCAGGCTAAGCTGGGTGAACCCAGGGGGCGCAACTGGGGGAACCGCGGGGCGGACGCCGGGGGGGCGACCCGGGGCGAGTTGCACTGCCCGGCCCCTTTAAGCTCAGAGAGTAAGAACCCATCTAGGCAGAGCCTAGGTAGGGAATAAGCTAAGCTAAGATGAGATAAGCAACGCTAAGCTAATCCGATGACAGAAATAAGGCGACAACTGGTTTTTGGCCCCCCCTTCTGTGGCAGAGGGGGTCGTTGATAGACCCCCTCTGTGACAGAGGGGGTCGCGCTGTGTGCTGCGCGATTGATGATGATAGAAGTGACAGAATAATGCATCGGCGAGATGGAAGATGGGGGCGGAAGAAAAGCAAAATATTGAGAAAAAGGTAGCGGCGACAGCACGGACGACAGCGTGGAGTGAGAAACAAAAAAATGGATGAGAGGCAATATTTCCTGTTATCGCGCGCTGGGGCACCGATCTCCGAGCACGACTACGCGCGGCCCCGCTCGCGATGCGCTGCCAGGCCCCTCGCCACTGCGGAGGGCCGCTTTTCGATCGATGAGCCCCTCCCCCCCGCCGTTGCGGAGGGGCGGCCGCTCTGCGATCGTTCAGCTCAAGTCTGCCCAAGGGTTGGGGCCCGTGGAGCTTTGGCCTGGCGCGTTCGCGTCGTTCGGGTTGCACTGTCTTCGAGGCACGTCGTGCCTTCCAGGGAAATACGCCCAGCGCCCTTGTGCATTTTCAGCTCGCACCTCGTCAATGTGTTCTCCAAGCGGCCAAAGGCCTCTGAGACTTGATGCAATTCTTGCCTCGTTGGCCCGCCCCATCGCTCCTGCCAGTTGCCCCAGCCGCGCCAGTTCACCCATCGCTCTTGCCAGTTGCCCCACCAGTCCTGCCCTGCCGCTCGTGGCCCCCACTGTTGCGGGGGCTCGCGCGGACGGTTTTGCAAAGTTCCCTCGGGCTGGCGCTCTGGAACCCGTAGCCCCCGCTGATGCGGGGGCTCTAAGGCCCGCGGCTGCATCCCGCCCCTCTGCCGCGCCACAGGCGCAAGCGTTGGATGTGGCCATTGCTCTTGTTGGCGCCACCTTGGGGGGGAGAGGAACTCCTCCTCCTCCTCATCCTGCTCCCCCTGCTCCCCCCCACCTCCTCCTCCCCCTCCCTCTTTCCCCCCCTCCTCCACCTCGTCCTCGTTGCACCCCTTCTCCTCCCTTCTCGTGCTCCTCCTCGCCCTCCCCATCCCCCTCCTCCTCTCCTTTTCCCTTCCTCCTCCTAATTATCATGGTCCTCCTCCTCTTCCTCATCTTCCTCCTCATCCTCTTCCCCCTCCTCCTCGTCCTCCTCCTCCTCCTCCTCCTCCTCCTCCTCTTCCTCTTATTCCCGTAATCTATTAATCCTCCTCCTCCTCCTCCTTGTCCTTTTTCCCCCTCCTTCTCCTCTTGTTCCTGCTCCTGCTCCTCCTCTTCGTCCTTTTTGTGCCCGCGCTGCTACCTTCCGTCGCCAGCCGCGGGCCATTCGCCATTGAAGTCCGCGGGTTCGTCTGCCCACCTGGGCCGCCGCGGCGCATCTTGGGCGCCGTCGCGGCGCAAGTCGCCGGGGCGGTTCCGCCGTTCAAGCGTCGCGTCTCGCGCGCGTCGCTGGCGCCGCGTCTCGCGCGCGGGCCGGGGCTGTTCAGGCGCCGATGCTGCGGCGCCCTCCAGCGCCGCTGCTGCGGCGCCCACCTCTCTCTGGCGGCGCCTCTCCTTCTTCGCGCCCCTTCTCTCCTGCCCCCTGTCGCGCGAACGCGCGCTGGCCATCCGCATCTGGAACAGGAGAGGGTAATGCGCGCCGCCGTGCCACCGCCCATCCACTTCCACTGTTTCCACTGGGAGCACTTTCTGCGCTCCGCGGAAAAGAAGGGTCTCGCGAGCGCTGGAGAAGCGGAAGTCCCCTCGAGCCTCTGCGTCGGCGCGCCTTTGTTTCTCTTGGGCCTTTGCTTGGACTTGGCAGAGGGATTCATTTGACAGAGTCAATAGATCCCGCAGGTGTTCGCGTGCATCTTTATTCGGGCGGTAGCACGCGTACGCCATCCAAGGGCCGCCTCCTTGTTTGTGGCGCCAGTACGTCGGCTGCGAGGCCGCCACTGTTGTGGCGGCCTCTGCCTTGCTGCTGTTCTTGTACCCACTGTCGCCGATCACCGACTGGGCTTTCCAGAGAAGCCCAGTCTCGTCTCTGTCGTGCACGGCAGACAGCGGCCAGCCCAAAGCGCATTCGCCTGGCCTGTTGAGAACGAAGATCCCGCAGCTATCCAGGCACGGGGCGCCGTTTAAGCCGCGCCAGAAGTACGTGGCCCCTGTCCCCACCTTCAAACCCAGCCCCCGCAGCTGCGGGAGCGTTTGCGCGAGCGCCATGTTGAAGCCCCCACAGAGGATGTCAACCTGGTACTCTTGCCGGATTCTTGCGAGCTTCGGCCACCACTCCTTGCGCGCAGTCTTGAAACCTGCAGAGGCTTTGGCCGCGTCGCGGTGGAGGTGCACCACGCACGCCCGCACTTCGGAGCCGAAGCAGGCGCACGTGTTATCGGAGGCCTCAGCCACCATAGCCCTCGAGTACGCCTGCACCTTATTGCCCTTCGCCGTTTTGCACAGGCCGTCGGCGCACCGCCCCCAGCGTGAGCAGCTGCGCGCGGTGGCACACGCTTGCGCGCGCAGCTTCAAACACCCGCGCAGCCGCGCGGGCGTTTGAACCTACAACGGCTGTGGCACACAATCGTCTTAATTACTCCTCCTCCTGCTCCTCGGGCGCGGCACTTTCTCGTCCTCCTCCGCTTCGCTCTCGTCCTCCTGCCCCTGCCCCTGCTCATCCTCCTCCTCGTGCTCCTCCTGCTCCTGCTCCTGACCTTCCTTCTCTTGCTTTTGCTCCAGCTCGTCATGCTCCTGTTGCTGCTGCTCCTCCTCCTCCTCCGCCTCCTGGAACGTCGCTTCCGAGCTGTTTGTCCTCCTCCCCTCTCTCCTCCATCTGTGGCTGATGAGACATGCCGGCGTTCGATCTGCTCCGCCTCCGAAAGTCGACCCCCTCTGCGACAGAGGGGGTCGTGCGGAAATCCGGGCGACCCCCTCTGTGACAGAGGGGGTCGGTGTTTGCCCCCCCCGAGAGGACGGCGACGACGACGACGACGACGAGGACAAAGACGCGGACAGCGCGCTTGGATTGATGACAGCTAGCCCTGGACGAGAGACGAAAACGACCACGACAACCACGAGAACAACGACAACGACAACGACTGGCAACGACGGTGGAGACGACGATCACGACGCGGACAACGAGGAGAAAGAGGGGGTGGAGAAGGAACACAAGGACGACGACGAGGAGGACGACCTGGCGGATGATGCAGAAAGCGACACGGCAACGCTCCGCGGCGCACCACTTTTCGCAGCGAGCCCACCGCAACTGTCGCCGCGACATGCTGGGAGCATTGTCTCTTTGGACGTCTGCTCCCAGCATCCTCCCTGGTCGTGCCATGCCCCTCCCGCCCCCTTCCCCCTCTTCTCCCCCCCGCTCTCCCCCCGGTGATGATGACGATGGGCAAGGGGGAGGAGGACGAGGAGAAGGATGAGGAGGAGGATGCGGAGGAGGAAGATGAGGAGGATGAGGAGGAGGAGGAGGAGGAGGAGGGATAGGAGGAGGAGGAGGAGGAAGATGAGGAGGAGGAAGAGGAGGCGGAGGAGGAGGAGGAGGATGAGGAGGCCGAGGAGGAGTAGGAAGAGGAGGATAATGAGGAGGAGGAGGAGGAGGAGGAGGACGAGGCGGAGGAGGATGAGGAGGAGGAAGAGGAGGAGGAGGAGGAGGAGGAGGCGGAGAAGGAGGAGGAGGAGGAGGAGGCGGAAGAGGAGGAGGAGGAGGAGGGGGAGGAGGACGAGGAAGAGGAAGAGGAAGAGGAGGAGGAAGAGGAGGAGGAGGTTGGCGACAAGGAGACGCGGTGAGAGGGGAGGGAAACTGGATGGAGGGGAAGGCATTTGCAGCACCACGAAATGGCGCCTCCAAGCGCGCCCCGACGTCACCGCAACAGCGCGCGCTGCCCGCGCGCCTCACGGTAACGACAGCCCCGCTGTTGCGGAGCTGTTCACACCAGCCCATCACCCGCTTGCTGCGGAGCCAGCCGCTGCTGCGGCGGCCCCTGCTGCGGCGGCCCCTGCTGAAGAGCCGCGCGCTGGTGCGGCCTGGCCGACGGACCTGAGGAATCGCGCTTCCATGAGCTCCGAAGCTCCGCTGTTACGGGGCCCCCGCGACTGCGCCGAGCGCCGCTTCTCCTTGGTGGCGTCGAACCGAAACCGACGCTCGACGCCTACTGACGCGTAATAGCGAAACGTCCCGGGCACGTCGCTCTGGCCCAAGCCCGCGTTCGGTGGCTTCACCGCCTCCGCGCGGGGCGCGAGGGCCAGCGCTTCCACTTTCCTGCCCCCCCAATGCGGGTGCAAACGGACGGCCGTTCCGCCGTCGCGATGAAGCACGAAATCCCACATCGGCAGTTTCACTTTCACCCGCTGCCCCGCGAACAGTGCCGCGCGCAAGACGCTTTGACGCTTATGGTCGTAGCTATTCGGACTAATTTCAAGAGAACAGCCGACCAGAGCCCCAGTGCTATGGGACCCTCCCACGACCTCCCTGATATCATCGTCCCTGAGCGTCGCCACCATCTCTTGCCACCGCCACGGGAATTCCTCGCCCTTGAAACCAAAGGCCGTTTTCTCACCGTGATCGCACACAGCGACCATGGTGGGTTCCACATTGTCAAACCACTTAGCTTCGGATTCCAACGGGTGTTCTGCGTTTCGGTGACGTACCGCCACCACTTCAACGCTTCGTTGTGCTGTCGAAAAGAATCGCCGAGCCTTTCCTCACATTGTTTAAAAAAATCGACGTCAAACTTGTTCTACGTCCTGCGGCCCGCAAGCCGCCGCTGATGCGGCAGCGGCAGGGCCTCGCTCCTCAGGCGCCTCTTGTGGCATCCTGCGAAGGGTAGCCCTCACGAAGTTCTGGAACTCGGGATTGCAGATGACCAGGGGCGATGGGGCTCACGACGCCAATCGTGTCGAAAGGAGACTGCCTCGTGTCCACCGCTGCTGCGGCGGCACCGACGTCTCGCGCAGCGGCAGCGCCATCTGGCGCGCCCCAATCATCTCCCCATTCTCGCCACCCGCTGCCTGACCAACCATGGCCATCCTCCCAGCCACGCCGATGCCAGCCACTGCTGCGGCTGGACCACCACCCTGCCTCACCACCCCAGGTGCACCGTCTTCCATCGCCCATTGCGGGCCGCGCGTAAGGCCGCGAACGGCCCGCCTGCACCGTTGCCCGCGAGCAACACCACGCGCGCGGGAATTAGGTTTGAAAAAAAGGCGGCAGACGACGCGACGTGGATGGATGGCGGAAGCTGGGGGGGAAAAAAAACAAAACAAAAAAAAAAACAAAAAAAAAGAAGCGCGAAGTGGACAATGAGTAGGGCGACGACAAACAAGGCAGAGCGAGGGGAAGAGAAGGAGACAACGCAAACAGAATATGACGACGGAATGGATTGTATGAGAGGATGGCACGCGAGAGAATTGCAAGCAGAATATGATGACGGAATGAATTGCATGAGAGAACGTGATGACGAATGGATTGCGCGCAGCTAGAAATACGTGAGTCTCACATGTGAGATAGAAATGCCGACCCCCTCTGTCACAGAGGGGGTGGTGCGGGTTCCAAATTAACACCCCCTGTCACAGAGGGGGTGTTTTGTCGCCTCATTTCTGTCATCGGATTAAGGGGGCGCAACTGGGGGAACCGCGGGGCGGATGCCGGGGGAACCGCCCGGGGCGAGTTGCACTGCCTGGCCCCTTTAAGCTAAGAGAGCAAGAACCCTTCTAGGCAGTGCCTAGGTAGGGAACAATTTTGACGAAACAAACGTCTAGATAGTGCATCACTGCATCCTGAACATCCCTGTTTCCAAAGTCAACAAAAGAACGTTTGTCGAGGTTTCCCCCCGAGGACAAACCTCGGCTGAACGCTAGCTGCGAGATGCCTCCACTTCCTCCGCACAAGTCCAGCATATCCACCTTGTTGTGACGTTCATAGCACAAGGCTGGGATTATGGAGAATACAGCTGCGTAGGATTCTGCAAATATCCCCGCGGGCCAGGATGAAAATTTCCGAGTCAAGAGGTACGTCGGTGTAGTACGCACTACATCCGAGTCTTTCCAGGTCATCTCCGCAGTCGTCGTTGCCTTCTTCGACTATATTGGGTATCTTGCGTGGTTTGATGCCTGCTTCTTTGTCTGCTTTCTGTTTTTCTGTTTGTTTGATTCGGGCATCGGTCGGTAGCGCCGTCTGTTGTTCAGTCTCAGATGAATTGAGGGTCGGAAAGTCGGGATTAGAGGGGAGCACGCGGCCGCGCTCAATCGAAGGGGCCCGGGGGACGGGGGCGATCGCCATCGACGATCGCAACTCGCCTTGGGCGTGGACGTGGGCCCCCGTGTCCGAGGAAAGCCGGTTCAGGCTGCCCCCAGTAAAGTCGAGTACGGATATTGGTGGCACCATTCGTTTGGAGACCGAACGTAAGTTCGGACTCCTTTATCCACTCGAGAGTGGATACTAAGATGTACAGTACTTGCGTGATTTCTCTGCGTCTTGTGTAAGAACATATGATCAATAAGTCTCGCGGTCATGATAGCTAGCGTCTTGTTACGCTACTCGGCCTTCTGAGCCCCTTGCCCATACCAGTCCAGGACATGCTCAGCAAGTCGCGCAGGTCCCCCTGCTGTTTTGCACGCGCACTGCAACAAGTACGTCGGGATGCGCGTACAAGTAGTTGCCACTTGCATATATGATCCGCTGGGCAAGGCATTAGAACGGTCGCGCTTGAGGCCAAGGCGGCAGAATCGCATACGCATGACCTGCCAGTCAAGATCTTCAATAGCGTCTCGTACAGGACCTCGTTTCCAGAAACATCCTGGTGGTCCCACAAGCACAATAGTCATACGTAGAGCCCGAGCCTTGGTTATCAAGTTTTGGATACGTTGATAGCGTGGACCTGCCCGCTTGCCGGGCAGTCTCACATGCCAATCAGCAGGTGTTGCCACCCATTACAGCTGGTAATCACCCGGAAATAAAGCATCCACATATTGTGTACCAATGGAGGTCATAACCTCTGTATGTGTAATACGGTCACACATGTAACCGCGGGCTCGGAGTTCAGCGCAAGCTGCACGTAGATCCTCAATAACAGACGCACGAGAACGATAATGATGCGATAAGCACTCTTTTCCTGCAGCGGCCACACAGCCGAGTCCACTGCTATCCGTGGCAGCGGCACAGCTGGGCTGGCCACTGTCCCTGGCGCGCACAGCTGGCACCTGGAAAAAGAATGCAGGTTTCGAAGCGCGATGGCAGCACCTGAGTGTTCGGCCTGTCCGAGCAAGCGCGGGTGGCCGCGGCGCGCGCCTGCCCCCGTCACTCGTTTGGCGATGAGGGCGACCGAGTGCCTCTGCCATGCTGCGCTGCAGACCCGCTGCTCGGAGTAAAAATATCAAACTTCTCAGCGGCATCATCTCCTTCCGCAGGTGCACCTGCCTGTGCATCGGGCGGCGTCCATTTCGTGCCCTCCTCGTAAATGGCCCCATATACCATCGCCTGCAAATTGCGCAAGGCGAAGTCTTTATCGGCCGAGGTCGGGTTGGTCCCGAAGCAAGCATTCCTGCGACGCGAAGTCTTCAAGGTATTATTCACCACAGACTGGATCGTGAAAGTGAACGTCTCCTCGTTGATGGACGAGCTGATGCCCTTGGTATCCTGTGGCATCATATACGTATGAGCGTCACTCATAGCAGGAGTCCCCTCGGCTGGCTCTGGATCAGATGCTTCTTCGACGAGCAGCGGATCATCTTCGCATTGAGGATTGGCCGTACTAGTAAACGACATCGACCTCTATCCTCCGTAGCGGCCCCGTACTCGTCGACCTTGAATGCCAAATGTCCAGGAGTTTTTATCGAATCAAGCACTCTGGCACCCTATCCAAGTAGAAGCTTGTACATCTCAGAGCCAAGCATGATCGTCTTCTCGTGCCCCTGCTCCAGGATCAGGAGAGTCCCCATGTTAGACATGCTCCTCAGACCCTGGATACCAAGGAGGTTCTCCCCATAAACCTCAGCTACATTTGCTGAGTAGGTATCAAGTCTCGGCACAGCAGGTGTCCCCGCCGGATCCCCCCTTTCTTTGCGCGCAACCTTGCAGTGCAAGGATGTATTACACATCGCGGCGCCATGTCCCACTCCGGACACGTAGAGCCCCTGCGTCAGGTTCAGCCTCATGATGGCACGTCCGTGGGAACGAGATAATTGTTCGAAGGTCTGTGCCGCGTTCTAACCAATAATATTACTATGAATGTCAATATCCAGAAGAATAGTCAACAGACAATTTACCATAATTCCACTGTTTGCCGCCAAAGCCAATTCATGGCGTTCACCAAATAGACCTGGCACTTCAGACAGCGTCGCACCGTGCATGCCCCTACGGCGCCTCTGCTCCAACACCCAGTCGTTTCGTGACAGAGATGTAAAAACGTTCATATATCCACGGGCTTATTCTTCCGCAATGGGGTTCTATTCAAAGATCCAAGCCGTAGGATGTTCGCATATGCATATGGGCGCGCTGCAGATGTAGTAGGCAGGCTCAGGGGGCGCATCCTCTTCAGCGCGCATGCCTGTCTGGCCATCTGTGTTTACCATTAACACGGCATGCAGCATGTCGCGTTCGGATATCGCACTGGCGCCGCTACGCACGCTCACAGGGCTCTCTGTCATACGCTGGTTGCGTGGACGGAGGTCGCGCCCATATGGCATGTAGGCATGAGGAGATTGCAGCCACTGGGCGCTCCTATCAGTGGCCCTCTCCATGCGCCTCAGCCACGCGTCATTGACCGGCACAGCAGGAAGTGCTGATGCAGCAGGTGCCCCTGCATTGCTAGCGGTCTCTGCTATCAGAGGCATAGGCGTGTCCACAGCAGGTGCCCCTGCAGGTGCGGTGGCCTCCGTCACTAGCCCCGCGTTGGCTGATGATGCAGGTTGCCCCGCTGGTGTCGTCGCTGGGGCCACCGCATTGGTCATCAGCATCGCCGTGACGCGGTCGAGCTCTTCACGGAGGTCCCTGAGTTCGTTAGCCCCGCGGAGTATCTCTCCATTGCGACCCAGTGCATCCTGATCTCCAGCGAGGGCGTAGTGGGACTCAGCTGTGATTAAACCAACGCCCCTGCATATGGCGCAGGGTGCCTCCGTAGCGGCGCCGTCTACGTTGCCAGCCAACTGTCTATCCACGTGAGCATGTGCAACTCGGCCCCAGCACTGCGCGTGAAAAATGACCACACTGCAGCCTCCAGACTTTGTCGTGATGCATGAGATGGCCCAGGCACATGGCACACTTGTTGAGATCACCATCGCTGATGATTGGCGGTGTTGCCGATGGCCTGATACGCGTCTGGCGCTCCAACGTGGTTTCACTAGCTTCACATCGAATTGGTGGGACCGTCGGTAGCTGCATTGCTGCAAGCGCTGCTGGACTGATCGCAGGTGTCCCTGCTGCATTGGAAATTGCAGGTTGCCCCGCACGGCTCAGCATCCTGTTGGCCTGACGCTCCTGATTGCGACGCTGGCGGGCCGATTGCATCGCCACGTTGGCCTGCTGCGCTTGGATGGCCAGGATCTCAAGGCGCAGCTCCCCAATGGACGATGGCACTACTAGGCCTGGGGCCTGCTGCTGCACATCTGGGCCCATGGGGGCGGCCAAATTTCCGCCGTAAGGAATCTGGCCTGGCACACCTGATGCATAACCCGAGCCACGCGTCAGCTGAGACAGGTAGAAGTCGTCGGCCGTCGCCCGTACATATGGGTTTTCGGGCTGCGCCCCCACTCGAGGAGTGCCACTTACCTGAACGTGATAGCCAGGATATAGTGGGTAGTCCATTGGTGCTGATGTGGGGCGTTCAGCAGCCGTTGCATCGCATGTCGGACGGCTGGAAAAAATGGCACGTATCCAAACCGATTGGGGTTGTCCGGAGATGGATTTGGATCCGGAACATACTCCCAAGGCGGCGCCCAGTTGGCACTAGGGAGGTCGACGCCATCCCTACGCATGCTCTGAGCGGCTTCACGCATCTGCCGGTGCATCCACTCTTGCTGACCAACCAGGCTTTCGGTCCTTTGTACAGTATGATGATCAGGAAAAGCAGGTTGCCCCGCAAGTGGACGCGGCGATGCAAATGGCGATGTCGCCTGTAAAGCCTGATAGAGCTGCGGGTCTATTCGAATGCTTTGGAGCCTTGCCTGTAGGCTGTTGGTGCTCCCAGCACTCCGTGGAGTACCAAATGGAGTTGCGGCTCTGCTCATCGGTACAAATGACGCAGGTTGCCCTGCAGGTACTGGCAGCTGCTGCACCTGAGCACGCCACGGATCATTGGCATATAGCGTGTCGGTGGGAATGATACCGCTTGAAGTAATACCTGTCACGCCCGCACTGTGAGCCTGTATCCAAGATCCATCAGATCCCCCTGCAGGTGCCCCCGCTTGATACGCGTCCTGCACCACGAGCACGGTTGAGAGCTCGACTTCCTGAATGGGAGCCGGTTCGGGACATTTCAAATTGTAGGGGGTCTTTGGGATGAACCAATCTTTCAAAAATGATGCGTCATTCCGAAATTCGTATATCTTGTCGATAGAAATATTACCACCTGGATACGGCTGATTGTTAACTCGCAGATACAAGGGATTGATCCATACATGTCCCACACGGTTATACCTGGAATATTCGCTAGGCAGAGTACCTATGAGCTGAACGATATGGGTCGGAGGATTTCTGCCGTCACGGCCTGCTGACATTATGATGCCATTTGCTGAGCGCCATATCGGTATGATGTCCTGAAGCAAGTTCTTCAGACTGACCAGCATCAACACCTCGGAGTCAACACGCAGGCCGGACTGGTTTCTATTGTCACCAGGAAGATATGGGCAACCATGTACATACTGTCTGCCCCTCTTCTCGCTGGTGTCGTCGACGCAGCATGACAGTCCGATGCGAAGTACATTGGGGATGTTTTCCCACTGAGGACCACGAATAAAGTAACAAGGTGCACCTGGAACAGTCAAAACCGTAATTCAGCACTTTGTCCTAGGGCTGCTGCGTCCGTTACTTGGACGGATGAAGTACGTCTCGTGCGACTCGGAGGCGCACTGGCACTTCTTGAGCTGCAGCCTGTTTTTCTGCATTCCAGCATGGTTGACCACGCCAATCAGGTCCAATACAGCTGAAGCCCGGCATGCCCAGTGGTGGTTCGTCAGCTTCTGGCGCGCAGTCCCCAGGTGCTTGTTATGATAATGTCCACGTCCTTCAGGTGGCCAGCGGTCGAGCAGCTCGGAAAGCTCAACCCATCAATCAAATTCATCAAAGGAAGGCACTTCTCGCATGAACCTGTCAGAAAGATGGTTATTATGGAAAGGTTCGCGGCGAAGAGCAGTCGTAAGCCACTCTGAGCATTGACGCTGCTCCTCATGGCTGAACCTTGGCCTTCTGATATTTTCTGCTTCGAGGACCCCAATCAAGTCGTCCATCTCCGAATCGCATGCGAGCGCCGGGCGCTCGCGCAGAATATTACGCACCAACTGGCGCGCACGCGCGTCCTTGTCGCGATGGACGGCGGCGCCCTCGAGATCGCGCTTCACCGATGCATCGATCAGACCCGTCGTCAATTTGAGGGCGATATGCTGGTCTCCATACGATTGGACGTGCATAAACTGCCCCAATACTGTCGGCATTCGGCCGGCATCTCCAAAGTAAGAGCAGGTTGCCCTGCAGGACTCGGAGCAGGTCGCCCCGCTGGACTCGGAGTAGGTTGCCCCGCTGGACTCTGGGCTGCCGCTGACGCGGCAGGCACCGGAGCATTAGCCGCCAGTATGGCAGCGCAAGCGGTTCCCCTAGGCGTCCGAGGAGTCCCTGGCGGGGTGCTGATGTCAAAGTCCTGGCGTTTCTTCTCCTTGATGTTGTAAGACTCGGCTGTCTTATCTTTGGGAGCAATTCCTGATGCCTTCGACGAGATTGCCAGTAACCTCCTCGGCACCACGCCTTGTTGAAGAAGCGCCCCTTGTTAATCCTTCCAGCGACGGTGCCCAGCTTCCTGCGGGTCCGACACGGTGCAGGGCCGCGACGCGGCGCAGGACCCCTTGGAGTAGGAGTACTGGTGCCTTGAAACGCAGCAGCTGCAGCAGCCACTGCTGGTCCTCTGGATCGACGTCGGTCAGCAGGTTGCCCCGCAGGTCGTTGCTGCTTGCTGTCTCCAGGGTTGGGATCGTCTGGGCTCTTCCTCTTCTTCTGCTTGGGTCCGAGCTGATCAGGGCCAAGCGACGGACTCGACGAATCCGAAGATGGAGAAATATCGATAGGCGTCTCTGGCTTCGGCTTGGGAGCCGCCCTAGACGCGGCCCCTGTCTGCACCCATTGCCCATATCGCACGGGGCCCCGGCCAGGGTTCAAGTTGATACCACTTAGCGTTATGAGGGACATGTTCTCAATAGTGGTCTCTTGCTGCCCGGCCAAACCGCATTTGGTAGAACTAAGCCTTGTTTCTATGCTGGTCTTTATCTAGCCTGAACCTTCAGCGCGGTAAGCAATCCGCCTTTCAGGAGAAAGATCCATCGCCTCAGTAACGACAGATCTAGGACCAATAGGAATGTCCGTCTTGCACGTGACGCCCGTAGCAATGGGGTCGTCCGACGCGTGCCCTGCACGGGCCGCGTCCGCGGGGCCCACCTCTTCGGCCATCGCGTCAGCCTCATCTCCATCAGATTCTCGTTGATCGCCCTCTTCTGACTCGGGGCCAGCAGGCCCCCCCGCGTGCCAAGCGCGCTTGAACTGCGCAAATGATGAAGAGGTGACAAGTGTTTCCATATAAGGAGAGATCGGGATATCTCTTCGGCTGCGGCGTGATCGCAGTCGTTCGCCGTCAACTGCTCCTAATATGGCATTTTAAGAGGATCGGCGCAGTGACCCCGACCATCACCATGAGACCAAGCCCACGGTGTCTTTTTAAAGTTGGGGCCCCTTGATGGACGCCTCACGGGGCAGCCAGGCTCGCGGTCGGCATGTTCGGGGCATGAGCAACAGACGTTTCTGTAGTGCTTCCGTCCCTCAATGATAGCTCTCTCGAGGCTGCGCGTGACCATCTTTTCTTGCGTTTTAACGGGTCCTGCCCTTTTCGAGCGCACGATCTTGCCTTCTTCATCTCGTTGAACATTGCGAAGAGAATACCAGCGGCGGATCCAATGCTCAGTCCAACCCTGACCCCGCCAATATTGCATTTTATCTGGGGGGCATGCCAATCCAGCTTCCGCGTGACCAACGAGGCGCTGCATTCCGCCCTCTGGATATTCTTCTTGCGCTTCATCCTCTCGAGGCGGGTGTCCCCGCAGGCGCCCCCTCCCAGGGGGAGCGACACGTCTATTTGCCCGCCATGTCGGGGCCTTTGGAGCCCCCACATCAGGAGGATGAGGGCGCTGAAGACCGCAGGAGCGAGCGCCACTGGAGCTGGCACGCGCACGATAAGGCGCACGACTGGGGCGATCGTTATCTCCCCATTATTCGTCCTCGTCTTCGGCGCGATACATGTTCCTCCAGGCCTGGCGGCTCGTCGATCGCTTCTGGCGGCCCATGGGACGATCTGCAGCAGCAAAGGGAAATTGAAATCCTTCATTATGGCCAAGCTCATATTGAATACGCTATGACAGATCACTAGCGTCTAGCGGACTTCCCCGCAAAGGATCGTCGTCACTCAATTCCATGATTTGTCGGATTGCCAATAACCCGAGGATAAAGCATCAACTGCATTTCCTCGTCTGTCGCGGGATCAGTGGCTTCTGAATCCGCGGGCGCCCCCGCCATGGAGGCATCTCCCTCGGCGGGCACGCGGAAGTTCTCGACAAATTCAATATCTGCAGGTTGCCCTGCGATGGGCATGCCCAGCCATTCTGCCAGATCGATGTCGTTGTGGCCAATGAACACCTCCTCGAACAGCTCGTCGGCGAAATTCTCGAGGGTCATACTGGCGCCAAGGTATCTGGCAGCCACGAAGTCGACAACAGCAGCTGAGCTGTCGGCAGGGTCAACTAAAAGAGACCCCCAGTCAACATAACGAATGTCAGAGTCGGTTTGAGCCAGATGCATTGACGGACCCCTGCCTCTCCCATCGCCTTGAGGGCATTCGCGGCGAAAGTGCTGTGTGCTGTGGCATATGTCGCATTCCATAATCTTACCGTTGGCATCCTTTGGGTTTCCCCGACGTCCTTTGCCTTTTCCTGAAGTATGCCTGCGGTTTCTGCCTGTACCTAAAAACATGTCTTCATACTGTGGCCCAGTGAGAGATGCTAGGAATGCTGCTCTGCCTCTGCCATGCAATCGCCGACGCTTACCCTTACCCTTACTTCGACCTTTGCCTTTTCCTTTGAGTGCGACCCCACGCCCTACCTCCTCACCCTGGGTCTGGACGAGAGTCGCGAGGGGTTCGAGCGTCCAAGAAGGCAAAAAGTGTTCATTCGTATTGGGTTGGGGGCCAATTTGGGCCTCCTGTGGGGGTGGGAGCCAATTACCGCCCCCTCTTGTTTGATCGAGGCAGAACGATGGCCCAAATACGGCCCAAGACGCGCCCAAAGGAGGCCCAAGAGGGCCCCGCCCATGAGGCCCCAAGAAGCCCCCAAGGGGCACTCAAGGAGAGAGTGCTTGGTTTTCCCGGCGGGCCGTACTAGTACGCCAGAGTACGCCTACTAGTACGACCCGGCGGGTCGTACTAGTACGCCGAAGTACGCCTACTAGTACGACCTGCGGCGCCCGAGAGGCGTACTCGTAGAGCAGAAGTACGCCTACTAGTACGACCCGGCGGGTCGTACTAAAACGCCGAAGTACGCTTACTAGTACGACCCGCGGCGCCCGGGAGGCGTACTCGTAGGGCCGAAGTACGCCTACTAGTACGACCCGGCGGGTCCTACTAGTACGCCGAAGTACGCCTACTAGTACGACCCGCGGCGCCCGGGAGGCGCACTCGTAGAGCAGAAGTACGCCTACTAGTTCGCCCCGCTGGGTCGTACTAGTACGCCGAAGTACGCCCACTAGTACGACCCGCGGGGCGAAGGAGGCGTACTCCTAGGGCCGAAGTACGCCTACTAGTACGACCCGGCGGGTCCTACTAGTACGCCGAAGTACGCCTACTAGTACGACCCGCGGCGCTCGGGAGGCGTACTCGTTGGTCCGAAGTACGCCTACTAGTTCGCCCCGCTGGGTCGTACTAGTACCCCGAAGCACGCACACTAGTACGACCCGCGGGGCGAAGGAGGCGTACTCCTAGGGCCGAAGTACGCCTACTAGTACGACCCGGCGGGTCCTACTAGTAGGCACGGGGTACGCATACTAGTACGACCCGCGGCGCTCGAGAGGCGTACTCGTCGGTCCGAAGTACGCCTATTAGTTCGCCCCGCTGGGTCGTACTAGTACGCCGAAGTACGCCCACTAGTACGACCCGCGGGGCGAAGGAGGCGTACTCCCAGGGCCGAAGTACGCCTAGTACGACCCGGCGGGTCCTACTAGAAGGCCAGAGTAGCCCTACCAGTACCCCCCCCCAACCCCCCAGGGCCGTACTAGTACGGCAAAGTAATCGTACTAGTAGCTCTGCCGGGGCGGACTTTCGGGGGCGTCTCGAGCAGAGGCTCACTCCGCCGGTCGTACTAGCAGCCCAAAGTAGCCCTACTAGTAGCCCCGGCGGGGCGGACTTTCGAGGATGTCTCGAGCGGAGGCCCCCTCCGCCGGTCGTACTCGTAAGCCAAAGTACCCTACGAGTACGCCCCCGCCACTCTCCCAGGGACCGTACTAGTAGCCCAAAGTAGCCCTACTAGTAGCCCCTCCAGGGCGAACTTGTGAGTATGTCTCAGGGGGGGCTCTCTCCGCAATTCGTACTAGTAGGCCAAAGTAGCCCTACTAGTACGCCTCCGCCAACCCCCAGGACCGTACTGGTAGGCCAAAGTAGCTCTACTAGTAGCCCCGCCGGCCATCCCCCCGGGTCCGTACTAGTAGGGCTACTTCGGCCCTACTAGTAGCACCGCCGGGGCGGACTTTCGAGGATGTCTCGAGCGAGGGCCCCCTCCGCTGGTTGTACTAGTAGGCAAAAGTAGCCCTACTAGTACGCCCCGGCGGGCCGGACTTTCGAGGATGTCTCGAGCGAGGGCCCCCTCCGCCGGTCGTAGTAGTAGGCCAAAGTAGCCCTACTAGCACGCCCCCGCCAGACCCCTCTGGACCGTACTAGTAAGCCAAAGTAGCCCTACTGGTAGCCTCGCCGGGGCGGACTTTCGAGGATGTCTCGAGCGGGGGCCCTCTCCGCCGGTCGTACTAGTAGGCCAAAGTAGCCCTACTAGTACGCCCCCGCCAGCCCCCCGGGGCCCGTACTAGTAGGCGAAAGTAGCTCTACTAGTAGCCCTGCCGGGGCGGACTTTCGAGGATGTCTCGAGCGGGGGCGCCCTCCGCCGGTCGTACTATTGGCAAAAGTAGCCCTACTAGTACGCCCCGGCCATCCCCCCGGGTCCGTACTAGTAGGGCTACCTCGGCCCTACTAGTAGCCCCGGCGGGGCGGACTTTCCAGAATGTCTCGAGCGGGAGCGCCCTCTGCCGGTCGTACTAGTAGGCCAAAGTAGCCCTACGAGTACGCCCCCGTCAAGCTCCCGGGGGCCGTACTAGTAGGCCAAAGAAGCCCTACTAGTAGCCCCGCCGGGGCGAACTTTCGAGGATGTCCCGAGCGCGAGCCCCCTCCGCTGGTCGTACTAGTAGGCCAAAGTAGCCCTATTAGTACGCACTCGCCATCCCCTCAGGCCCGTACTATCAGGCCCAAAGAACCCGACTAGTAGCCCCCGCTTGGGCGGACTTTCGAGGATGTATCAAGCAGGGGCGCTCTCCGCAGGTCGTGCTAGTAGGCCAAAGTAGCCCTACTACTACGCCCCAGCCATCCCCCCAGATCCGTACTAGTAGGGCCACTTCGTCCCTACTAGCAGCCCCGGCGGAGCGGACTTCCGAGAATGTCTCGAGCGGGAGCGCCTTCCGCCGGTCGTACACTTTAAAAGTAGCCCTACTAGTACGCCCCCGCCAGCCCCCATGGGCCGTACGAGTACACCAAAGTAGCCTTACTAGTAGCTCCGCCGGGGCAGAGTTCCGAGAATGTCTCGAGCGGAGGCCCCCTCCGCCGACCGTACCAGTAGTAGGCTCAAGAAGCTCTACTAGAATGCCCCGGCCTAAACCCTCCTACCCCTTCCCTCTGCCCCCTCCCCCCTCTTTCTCTCTCTCTCTCTCTCTCTCTCTCTTTCTCTCTGTATTCCTCGTTTTTCCCTCTCTCCCTCCCCCCGATCCCCCCCTTCCCCCTCCTCCCTCCTTCCCACTTCCTCGTCGCCGGCGCTGCCGCCGTCGCCGTCGTCGTCGTCGTCGCCGTCACGCAGCCCCAAGCCGACCCCGCGGAAGCCCCAAGAGCCACAATTAAGGCTAATCGTGATGAGAAGATTACATCTACGATTCGCACATCGCTCGGCGATGATAAAGTTCTGTCTCGCCGCCCCCTCCGCCGACCAAATGTATATTTCCAGAAATACCCAACGCGGCGGAGTTTAGGATCCCGAACGTACTCTCTTTATCCGGTACACAACGGTACTCAAACTAGCTACCTCACCAGAGCGACTCTCGAGAGCGCTTCCATCAAAACCCCAGAGAAACATATTCTCGCGGAGAACGATTGCAAAGTCACTCCCTGAAGCCTTCCACTCTCCACCCTGGCACAGCGTAAACACAGTACCACCACAATCTCATACAATGTAACAGGAGCACCCTCAAACAACCAGGCACCTGACACGCGCGAACTCCACCCAACAGACCATTTCCCGCTCTTCACTGTGAATATCAAACCCGAAACCGCAACCCCCGTGGGCCCATGCCCGCTGCATCTCACACGACCGATAGCGCACCCGACTCAGAGTCGGAGTCTACAACGGTCGGAACCACATCGCGGTCGGCACCCACCTCGTCTGGCACGATTAACGGCGCGCCCACCTCGCATGCCGATTCTACTCCTGTATAGACAGTATCTGGATCCATGCCCTCCGCGCCGGACTGGAAGGGCGCCGCGCCCGCGCGCGCGCCATGACACCCGGTGCCGAACCCTCCCGCGCCCGCGAAAGGCAACGAGAACCTCAGCGGTGACTCTGTGAACCAGCTCTCGTTGGCGGCACGCTGCCCATCGCGGTCGGCACCCACCTCGTCTGGCACGATTAACGGCGCGCCCACCTCGCATGCCGATTCTACTCCTGTATAGACAGTATTTGGATCCATGCCCTCCGCGCCGGACTGGAAGAGCGCCGCGCCCACCAGAAAGCGCCACGCCCACGCAACATGAGGTGTCGCCGACTCAGCCGCTGACTGCTGGGCAGCGGGTTACCCATGACCCCGATTCGGCCGAGGATGGGTTACCACCCCCAGCCCGGACGCAAAGGATTACCCCTGCGCCCGATTCGGCCGCCGATGGGTTACCACCGGCGGCCCGGAGGCAAGGGGTTACCCCTGCCTCCGATTCGGCCGAGGATGGGTCACCACCCCTGGCCCGGACGCAAGGGTTCCCCCCTGCGCCCGATTCGGCTGACGATGGGTTACCACCGGCGGCCTGGAGACAAGGGGTTACCCCTGCCCCCGATTCGGCCGAGGATGGGTTACCACCCCCAGCCCGGACGCAAAGGATGACCCCTGCGCCCGATTCGGCCGCCGATGGGTTACCACCGGCGGCCCGGAGGCAAGGGGTTACCCCTGCCTCCGATTCGGCCGAGGATGGGTTACCACCTCCGGCCCGGACACAAGAGGTTACCCCTGCGCCCGGCCGCTGTCTCGTCGTCGTCGTCGTCGTCGTCGTTGTCGTCAGCTCCTCAGGCACCCTGTCGGGCACGCAGGCCCGTGGCGGTAACAAATGTGCTGAAGACCAGCTCAGACGCGGCTAGGTCCAAGTCGTTCACAGACAGGACTCCCGGGCCGCATAGGGAGGGGAAGGGTTATGCAGAGGGACTCCCGCGTCAGACTTCCTCGCAAGTCTCTCGAGTTACGCACGCACGAAGCTCCCGGCTCATTCCTTCCCCATGTCCACGATTGAAGAGGCCAGAAGGGGACCGGGGACCGAGGACCGGACCGGGGGCCGGTCAAAGAAATTCCGCCATTGTGAAGCGGGTGCGGAGGCCTCGCCGAAAATCCTCCACATGGCCGACGTACGCGTGCTAGTACGAGTGGAGCGGGCGTACGGGTTCGGCTACGTAGGCGCACTAATACGACAGCAAAATGCACGGACGGGCGTACGAGTACGGCTACGTGAGCCTCCGAATACGGCGGCGGTGCGCGGCTCGGGCGTACGAGTACGGCTACGTACGGCGACTAGTACGACTGTGACGTGCACGCCCGAGCGTACGAGTACGGCTACGTACTGGTACGAGTACGACTGGAGCGGGCGTACGACTTCGGCGACGTAGGCCTACTAGTACGGCAGCAGTGTGCAAGAACGGCCGTACTAGTACAGCTACGTACGCCTACTAATACGACGGCGGTGTGCCGGGTCGGGCGTACGAGTACGGCTACGTACGGCTACGAGTACGACTGCGACGTGCCCGGCCGAGCGTACGAGTAGGGCCACGTACGCGTACTAAAACGACCAGAGCGGGCGTACTAGTACGGCTACGTAGGCCTACTAGTACGACGGCGGAGTGCAGGGACGGTCGTACTAGTGCGGCTACGTAGGCCTACTAAAACGACGGCTGTGTGCGGGGCGGGGCGTACGAGTACGGCTACGTACGGCTACTAGTACGACTGCGGCGTGCACGGCCGAGCGGACGAGTACGGCTACGTACGGCTACTAGTACGACTGCGGCGTGCACGGCCGAGCGTACGAGTACGGCTACGTATGGCTACTAGTACGACTGCGGCGTGCAAGGCCGAGCGTACGAGTACAGCTACGTACGGCTACTAGTACGCCCCGCGGTCGTACTAGTAGGAGGAAGGAGGCCTACTAGTACGACGACCGGGCTAAGCAAGCCTATTCTGCACTCAAGAAGCCCTTCAAAAACCCCAGGAGGCCCCCAAGAAGCACCCAAGGCGCCCCGAGAGGCCCACAACAGCCACCAATAGGACCCCAAGACGCCCCAAGAGAACTCCAAGATGCCACTGAGAGACATCCCAACAGACTCCGAGGCATGCAAGAGGCCTCTAGCCCAGTGAGGCGCCCCGAGGTATCCCAATGATGCCACGCTCCTCCGAGCTGGGCAGCTCCCGTGGGCATCGTTCGTGGATGGGCTGGTGGGAACACACGAAACGTTAAGAATCCCGAAGCATTGCATTAGCTCTGCTACTGCTCTGGCTTGAGTTGGTGTATCCTGTCGATCGTGACATCCTAACAACAAAAAGAGAGGGTCACCTGCGCAGCCTCCATCGACCAGCCTCCGCCTCCTCCCGCCGGAGACCTGCATGGTGGTCTTCGAGCAGCCGCCGCCCACTAAGCCGACCGGGCTCGGGACCTGCTCGTCAGTCCACGTGTTGCTGGGAGCCATCCAGCTGTCCTCTCTTCCTCCTCTTCCTCCTGCTCCTCCTCCTCCTCCTCCTCCTCCTCCTCCTCCTCCTCCTCCTCCTCCTCCCCGTCCGCGTCCTCGTCGTCGTATGCAAATCTGCAGTGCGGATCCAAGCTTTGTCTGTGGACGATCCTATGGGGAGTCTGCTGTACATATGAGAGTGGGAAGAAGTACTGCTACGTTGACTGAAGGTGGAAAGGAACCGAAGAGT
>CAUYUJ010018328.1:0-2500 GCA_963575745.1 Prorocentrum cordatum | reverse complement strand
GAATCTGCGACCCACCCGCGGCCCAAACCGCGCCCGCGACCCTCCCGCGACCCACCGCGACCCACCCGCGACCCACCCGCGACCCACCCCGCGACCCATCCAAAATGTTCGGCGCCTGTGGCGGGCTTCTTTTGCATTCGCTCCAGGTGGAAAACCCGCGACCCAAACCGCGTTCAGTGTACAAATCAAAATTTTCGGCGCCTTCGGCGGGCTGCTTTTGAATTCCTTCCAAGTGGAGGTGCAGAGCCCGCGACCCACCCGCGACCCTAACAACGTTCACTGAACAAGCCAAAACTTCGGCGCCTGCGGCGGGTTTCTTTTGAATTCGTTCCAGGTGGACAACCTGCGACCCAAACCGCGTTCAGTGTACAAATCAAAATTTTCGAGGAGGAGGGCGCCATCGACAGGGAAGGTGAGGGGCGCGAGGTCCGCCGGCTCGACGCCCGCGTCGCCCGAGCCCGCCCCCTCACTCTTATCCGAAATTGCGGGGTGCTACGTAAACTTTGCGGATTCGACCCGCAACCATTCCCCGCCCCCCTACAGGGGCCTGGCGGCTTGGCCCTGAGGCCCGCTAAGGTGACCCCCTCTCCCCTACCCTCATGTGGCGGCGGTGACCATCCACTACGACCTGCACACGGGCCTGGCCTCAGGGACGTCGATCGGCTGGGGATCCCGTCCCCCCCCTCAGAGGCGCTGGCATAGGCCGGGCTGCTACGCGATGCCAGCGCCCACGATGCCAGTGCAGCCTGCTGGAGCAGACCTAGACACGCTGCACAACCCCTCGCTTATGCTTGGGGGCGTCCCCGTGCTTGGTGTGGCGCCGTCCCCTCCCTTCCGGTCGGCGGCGTCCGCCCATCTGGTAAGCCCCACCCTCTCGGACCTTTTCCCTACCCCCTGGTGCGTTCCGCCAATTTGCAGTCGGCCACGCACAAGGGGGTACCCAGGTGTGCTATAATTTTTCTGGGGGGTTGGCACCCTGGGCGCCAGCTCCATCTGGGAGGGGGGGACACCCACACAGGGACAGGGGGGTTCGGGGCGAACCCAACCGTGAGGCCGCCCCCGGCTATTCCCCTGGGGGTCGAAGTTCCTCACGCACCGCAGCTCAAGACAGCCCAGCAGTGACTGGGCTGGGAGGTACGAACCCAGGCGGTTTACTCTGGTCCTCGGGCGTCGTCTTGTTTTTGCGCGTCTCGGTCCGTCGGAATATCGGATCGGCTCGGATCCATGATCCTGCAGCTTGAAAGTTGCAGCAGCTCCACCTCCTGGCAGTCTGTGCTGCGCGGCGACGGAGAGGGAGGAAGGGAACGAGAAGCAAGCAGACGAAGGCAGACGCGCAGGCAGGCGCGTCTCGGTTGCCCCAGGGGGCCTGTCCGCTCCCCAGGTCGTCCCCCGTGGTCGGGGGGGCGTCGGCGGCCCCTCGGGGCCGCTTCTGGGCCGCCGCGCCGCCCCTTCGTCGTTTCGTCGGTGGCGGTCGTCGCCTTGGTCGCTTCGGCGTCGTGTGTCGCGTGCCGTGTATGTCTTGCTGTCGCTATTGCTCCCAGTCGGGTGTCGCGTTCGCGTCCGATCGGGCCCGCTCTCCTCGGCTGTTTCCCTCCTCCTCCTCCTCCTCCTCCTCCTCCTCCTCCTCCTCCTCCTCCTCCTCCTCCCCTCCTCCTCCGCCTCACTCCGCCTCCTCCTCCTCCCCTCCTCCTCCTCCTCCTCCTCCTCCTCCTCCTCCTCCTCCTCCTCCTCCTCACCCTCCTCCGCCTCCTCCTTCCTCCTCCCCCTCTCCTCCTCCTCCTCCTCCTCCTCCTCCTCCTCCTCCTCCTCCTCCTCCTCCTCCCTCCTCCCCCTCCTCCTCCTCCTCCTCCTCCTTCTCCTCCTCTTCCTCCTCCTCCTCCTCCTCCTCCTCCTTGCCCATTTCTCTCATCGCCTTCTCCCTCCGCCCCTCTCCTCTTTGCTTGCCCTCCCCTCGCGGCTCGTCCTGGCTCTCCTCTCTCTCCCGCCCCTGCTCCGCTTGGTTCCTCGTGTTCCTGGCTGCCCTCCCTCCCTCCCTGGGCTTGCACCCCCCGACGCCCTGGGCGTCGGCCGCGCACACACACACACACACACACACACACACACACACACACACACACACACACACACACACACACACACACACACACACACACACACACACACGGCCGCTCGGGCTTTCGACTGACCCGCCCTCCTGCCGCACAGGGGGTCGCAGAGGCAAAAAGAGGAGGAGAAGGAGGAGGAGGAGCAGCAGGAGCCCTGGGGACAGAACCGATCAGCGCTCGGGCTGTCACGTGCCCGAGGTGAACACTAGACCAGACCCTGCCCCTGACTGGAGGTTCACGACTGGGTAGGGCGCGCGCACACGCGCGCTGCACTCGTGCTGTGCACCGACGTCACGCATACCGGGCGAAGGTATAACACTGGTGGTGGTGTGGTGGATTGTGGCGGTGGTGGTGGTAGTGGTGTGTTTTGTGGTTGTGGTGGTGATGGTGAATTG
>CAUYUJ010018327.1:770669-834659 GCA_963575745.1 Prorocentrum cordatum | reverse complement strand
CCAGGAAAGGCAAACAAGACTGACTTTCCGATGGTTTTTGAAGGATTTTGACATTTGCTTCGTTTCGGCCTTCCGATGGCCCGATACGGCCCAAGAGCTCCCAAAGATCGCTCAAGGATCGCCCAAGAGGCCTCCAAGATGGCCCCAGAACGGCCCAAGAGGCGCCCAAAACACGGTCCCAAGAGGCCCCCAGGACGGCCCAAGAGGCCTCCAAGACGCTCAAGATGGCCTCCAAGACGGCCCACGAGCCCTCCAAGACGTCCTCCAAGAAGGCCCGAAAGAGTCAAAATGGCCTTCAGGCGGCCAAGATGACCTTCAAGATGCCCAAGTGTTCCCCGAAAGCTTTCCAAACCAATTCGGGGAACACATGCTCCGATAGCTTGGCAGGTCTGGCCTCAACGTTCGGCCACATAGGCGCTTCCACAAAGGCAGGAGGCGGCGGTGATTCGCCGTAGGCGTCTTCGATCCGCCGCCCCCTGTTGATTCATCACACGGGTGCCTGGCGTGTTGAACCCTCTCGGTTTTGGTTACCTAACAACGAAGACTGATAGGTTTCTAGTGGTCTCAAAAGAGAGCATCATGACTCCCCAGGGGGGTCTGGGCAGATGCCGGACGGGTGCCGCGGGAACCCGGGGACTCCCCAAAACCTTATCCCAGGCTACATTTTGACTGCCCCCAGCCAACAGAATACCATTCCCAGGCCACATTTTGAATGCCCGGAGCCAACTGTAGGCCACTTCGTGTTCTTCGTCTTCCCAGAACACCACTCCCAGGCCACATTTTGAATACCCGGAGCCAACTGTAGGCTACTTCGTGTTCTTCGTCTTCCGAGAACACCACTCCCAGGCCACATTTTGAATGCCTGGAGCCAACTGTAGGCCACTTCGTGTTCTTCGTCTTCCGAGAACACCACTCCCAGGCCACATTTGGAATGCCCGGAGCCAACTGTAGGCCACTTCGTGTCCTTCGTGTTCCCAGAACACAATTCCTATGCAATATTTTGATTGCCCGGAGCCAACAATGGGCCACTTCGTGATCTTAGTGTTCCCAAAACACAAGTCCTGTGCCATATTTTGAATGCCCGATGTGAGGCAGGCTGAGGCTGAGGCAGGCTGAGGCCGAGGCAGGCTGAGGCTGAGGCTGAGGCACGCCGAGGCAGGCCGAGGCTGAGGCTGAGGCAGGCTAAGGCTGAGGCAGGCTGAGGCTGAGGCTGACGCAGGCTGAGGCCGAGGCAGGCTGAGGCTGAGGCTGAGGCAGGCTGAGGCTGAGGCAGGCTGAGGCTGAGGCTGAGGCAGGCTGAGGCTGAGGCTGCGGCTGAGGCTGAGGCTGGAGGCTGAGGCCGACGGCAGACTGAGGCTGAGGCTGAAGCAGGCTGAGGCTGAGGCTGAGGCAGGCTGAGGCTGAGGCTGAGGCAGGCTGAGGCTGAGGCAGGCTGAGGCTGAGGCTGAGGCTGCAGGCTGAGGCTGATGCAGGCTGAGGCTGAGGCAGGCTGAGGCTGAGGCTGAGGCGAGGCAGGCTGAGGCTGAGGCGAGGCAAGCCGAGGCAGGCTGAGGCTGAGGCTGAGGCTGATGCTGAGGCAGGCTGAGGCTGAGACAGGCTGAGGAGGCTGAGGCAGGCTGAGGCTGAGGCAGGCTGAGGCAGGCCGAGGCAGGCTCAGGCCGAGACAGGCTGAGGCTGAGACTGAGGCTGAGGCTGAGGATGAGGCCGAGGCAGGCCGAAGCTGAGACAAGGTGAGGCTGAAGGGGAGGGGGGGGGGAGGGGGGGGAGGGGAGGCTGAGGCAGGCTGAGGCCGAGGCAGGCTGAGGCCGAGGCCGAGGCAGGCTGAGGCTGAGGCTGAGGCTGAGGCTGAGGCTGAAGGCAGGCTGAGGCTGAGGCAGGCTGAGGCTGAGGCTGACGCAGGCTGAGGCCGAGGCAGGCTGAGGCTGAGGCTGAGGCAGGCTGAGGCTGAGGCCGAGGCAGGCTGAGGCTGAGGCTGAGGCAAGCCGAGGCAGGCTGAGGCTGAGGCAAGCCGAGGCAGGCTGAGGCTGAGGCTGAAACTGAGGCAGGCTGCGGCATCCGTAGGAATCCATAGAAATCCTTAGGAATCCCTAGGGATCCTTAGCAATCCGTAGGCATTCTTAGGAATCCGTAGGCATAGTTAAGCATCCTCAGGAATCCTTAGGAATCCTTAGGATTCCTCAGGAATCCTTCGGAATCCCTAGGAATCCATAGGAATCAGGATTCCTAAGGATTCCCAAGGTTTCCTAAGGATTCCTATGGATTCCTAGATGCCTTGGGAAATCCTCGGAATCCTTAGGATTCCATTGGATCCTAAGACCGTTGCCACTGCGACTGTCATTGCGAATGCGACTGCGACTGCGAGAACAGCAGAATTCTACAACTGGATTCTCACCTGAATCTTGAGGGGAATACTTCCAAATATGCTTATACACATCGCTGTTAGGCTGCTTTGCCTAAATAATTCTGGTTTTTTCTTAGAGAGCTCCCCCTGGGGCTTCGGCCCGTCCCGCCGGCCACCCGGAAACTGCATAAGGAAATGCCTGAAGCGGCCGTTTCTCTCGGGACATCCTCAAAAAATCGCGAAGATGGCCCAAGATGGCCTCCAAGTCCGCCCAAGATGGTCCAAGACGGCCTCCAAGACGGCCCAAGAGAGTCCAAGACGGCCCAAGACGGCCCAAGAGGCCCCCCAGAGGCCTCCCAGACGGCCCAAGAGGCCTCCAAGAGGTCCTCCAGGAGGGCCCGAAGAGGCCGAAATCATTTATGTTTCTTAGGTTTTCGAAGGATTTTGGAACTTGCTTCTTCTCGGCACTCCGACGGCTCAAGACGGCCCAAGAGGCCCCCAAGATCGCCCAAGAGGCCCCCAAGAGGGCCCCATGACGGCCCAAGTGGCCTCCAAGACGGCCCCAAGAGGGCCCCAAGATGGCCCAAGAGGGCTCCAACACGCCCAAGATGGCCTCAAAGACGGCCCCGAAGCGCCCCAAGAGGGAGGGCCCCCAGTCGGCCCAGAAAGGCCTACCAAACGGCTCCCGACGGCGTCAGACGTGCCATGAACCCACCAAGATGACCGAAGGAGGCTCGAAGCTGGCCCAAGACGGCCCAAGAGGCCCCCAAGAGGGCCTCCAGGAAGGCCCAGAAAAAAAGCCAAACATTTTGATTACCCGTAGGGTTTTGAAGGATTTTGTTTTTTGCTTCTTTTCGGCCTTCCGACGGCCCGAGACGGCCCAAGAGCCCCCAAAGATCGCCGAAAGATCGCCCAAGAGGCCTCCAAGATGGCCCCAAAACGGCCCAAGAGGGCCCCAAGACGGCCCCCAAGACGGCCCCAAGAGGCTCCCAAGACGGCACAGGAGGCATTTGAGACGCCGCCCAAGATGGCCTCCAAGACGGCCCTGGAGCATTCCAAATGTGATCTGGAAGATAATCGCTGGATATATTTGACTCGCGCGGCGAGGGGCGTAGCTCTAAGGCCAAGGGCCCTAGTTCGAAATAAAATGGCAGCGGCGAGCAAGGGACTATAACAAGTCACTCGCAAAAGCTGCATTACAAACGGAACGTAGTATCTTGATAATCTATCGCAAGCAAACGGCTCGCACGGCGTGCTAGCAGGCTGCCCTCTGGGGCGATTTGACGGGTGCTGCTTCACGCACCTGCTGAAATATAAATTCTCGGCGCAACGGGCACTCGGCTAGGATCTTATTACTTAGTAATAAGATGAAGCCCTTGGTAGCAGAGCAATCTGGCTGGTGATCGTCATCACCATAAAACAGAGCACACACAGAGGCTGATCAGGCCAGGCGCTATGAAACATACAGGCTGCGAAAGAAAGCAGCGTCCGGGTGGTGGCGAAACACACACTGAATGCGGACTAACGTGAGCGGCTGGCAAGCAGCGTCTGGGTGGCGGCGAAAGCAAACGAAATGCGGATAACCTTAAGCGGCTGCTGGCAGCAGCGTCCAGGTAGCGGCGGAGAAAACTGAACGGGGATAAACGTGAGCGGCTGCTGGCAGCAGCGTCCAAATAGCGGCAAAGCAAACTGAATGCGGGAAACTCATTCACGTGGACTTATTAGTCCCCTTCTCCGGCGTCGTTCGGCTCGGCGCGTCGGATCCCATCATCTGAGCCCATCGATTCTGGAGCTCATGCTTCAGCGAGTGGTGCATGCGCGAGAAATCGGGCTGATGCACTCTGTGGTTCCGGCGAAGCCAAGACGAGTGGCGCCTGCATGTCCTGCAGGTCGCGTAAACGCTGTGCGGGTTATATCCTACGCGAATGTTGTGCCCTGCCACGGCGCACTCGTTGATCTCCATCGGCGAAACCGTCGGCGTGGAGTTATTCCAGGACACGATGCTTGCCGATGATGAGCTGGATATCGTCATGGGCGTGCTCGGCGACGATGATGGGGCGAAGCTGTCCTGCGGCGATGCCGGCGCGGGAGCAGTTGAAGGCCTCGGAGCCGAACCTGCGTTCTCTGTCGATGAGCTGCTCTGTGCCGCGGCAGCAGCAACGATCTCCTGGGTGTCGGGCATGAAGATGTTTCCGTCGGCGTCCTCTTCCTCTGGAATCGCGGGCTGCGCGTGGTTCCGCCTCCCGAGACGTCTCCCGCCCCAGCCTGGGTGGCGATCGCCCTCGGCCTTGCCCTCCTGCGGCGATGGCTTCAGGGTGTTCTGAGCCA
The DNA here is from genome assembly GCA_963575745.1 of Prorocentrum cordatum. Taxonomy (NCBI): domain Eukaryota; class Dinophyceae; order Prorocentrales; family Prorocentraceae; genus Prorocentrum; species Prorocentrum cordatum. The sequence continues at coordinate 829,990 of CAUYUJ010018327.1, read as the reverse complement.
TCGTCTGCCACATAACGGCGAAGATGCTGAATCCCACCATCATCCCCACGAACATCGAGAAGCACGTCAGGTAGCACGCGTACCAGTAGTAGTTCATGTCGAATGGCTGTGGGGGCGAAGGCGTCGGCTGACCCTTGACCTTGCCGATGCACGTGGCAAGCACGGAGGCGATCATGGCGGCGTTGGGCTGCCTGGTGCCGAAGTTGTGCTTCTTGGCGCCGAAGAAGGAGAGCAGCAAGCTGGTCTCCATTACCTTGGTGAGCGAGTCGGCAACCATGCTCCAGGTAGGAACCCAGGTCAAGCACAGCTCGCTGTTGGGATGCACGGACTCCTTGATCATGGAGGCGACGATGCGGAAACGCTTGTCGGAAGACTGGCCCACGTCGGACTGGATGTGGGTAGCGAGACCCTTGCTGTCGCTGTAAACCTCCCCAGGGCGCTTCAAGCTGAGATCGTCGATCTCCTTGAGCGGCGTCTTGGGGTTGTAGGCTTCGGTGAGCAGCTGGCGAAACCATGTGTTGATTTCGGTCCCCTCGAGGGTGGCGTAACCCTCCGCGGCCAGCGTGGACTTCACGGACCTCTTGACGGCACCCGAATGCCAGGCAACTGGTAAGCATAGATCGTATCGGCCTCCGACTACATCGCGAGGTCGGTGGGTAAGGCCCATGGCCATGCCCCACTGGCTCTTAACACCGTCGATGTTGGCGAACGAGGCGTCGCTGAAGCAAACGGTGGTGCAGGTGTTCAGGTTGATGAGATTGCGCTTCAGCACGATAGCAAAGTCGGGGGAGCCGTAAACGTAGTTGACCGTCCTGTTGAGCGTCTTGGCGTCGGCAACGGTAGCGACGTTCGTGCGCCTGGCAGCCATGCTGACCGGGCAGGCGATGTCGACTCGCGTCTGAACAGCGAGCCAAAGTAGTTGACCCAGGGTGTGTCGATAGCTGGATACCTCCTCCATCGACAGCTTGTCGTCTGGGGCGCGGCCCTTCACAGTGGAAATCTCGACGGGGTCGACGTGCTTAGCAGCCGTGGCCTGCGCGACGCGAAACTCTTCGTCAGACTTTGAGATCGTGCGACCGCAATATTTGATAATGCCTTCAACCTTCTTGAGATGCAGCTTCCTCCCAAGGCTATCAATGATGCGCTTCCACTCTGTTGAGTCCTTGAGCTGAGCAATCAAGAAGTCGTCCACATGGGAATGTACGACGGCGGCCAGGCCCTTGGAGTCGTAGAAATAGTAGAGACCCTTCTCGAGCTTGCTCTCGATTAAACCGTGGTCCTTGAACACCTTCTGGGCGTAGAGATACCACTGCCGTCCTGCGTCACGGGTGCCATAGATAGCACCGGTCGCCATAACGATTTCACCAGGCGAAGTACCCGGTGGGGGGTTCTTCGCAGGCATGCGTAGCAGTAAGAGCCTCTCGATGTTGCCAGACTGGAGGTAGGCCGTCATGGCATCATACGAGGTGAGGTCCCACCCAGATTGTGCAGCAGCGGCAAGCGCAAGGTAAAGGGCGTCTCGAGATCCTGTAGGTGCATCAGTGCGGATCTGTGACTTGTCCTCCTGGCACCCTTGAACTACGAGGCGGGCCTTCATGAGGTTGAGCCCCTTGCTGGTGAGCACCCATCGCGTGCCCACCGGGCGAATGCCAGGATTTCGCCTAAGAGCTCCTTCAACTCCTTCGGCGGCAGCTTCTTGTAAGCCCCGAACTCTGTCCACTTGGACCACTCGACCTTCATTGCCTCATCCATGAGCTTCTTCTCCTTGGTGGACAAGTTGTCGTACTTCAGCTCCTTGGCGGCCGCCTTCCCAGTAAGGAAGACTTCGCGTAATGAGGGCGCAAACTGCATCTCGTCTGCGTTGGCCTTGAAGTAGTTGTCCAGGTAGTAATATGTCTTGTTGGTGTCGCGGGGCTTCTTGAAGCACTTCGGTAGGTCGTCCAGCAGCTCCTTTCTCTTGGCGGCTCGAACTCGAGGATCATCACGTTCGTGTCGGTCGCGTCTAAGCGCCTGAGGGGCGTCTTCTTGTTGATCACGTCGTTGTGCCTTGGCTCCTCGTTGGTCTTCATGATGTCGGGGGCGACGTAGTTCGACCTCCTCCTTGACTTGACTCTCCATCTTCATCAACTGGCCCTTCTTGTTGAGGTTCTGGTGGTTCTTGAGTCTGTCGATCGCGGTCGTCTTCTGCTGCTGGAGTTGGTTCAGGATGTTCGGGCTGTTCGGGTTGAGGTGGTGACGGCGGATGTGGCGCTGGTTGGTCGGCAGGTTGGTCGGCAGGGCCGGAGTCGAGCGCAGCTGCGGCCGCAGCGGCAGCAGGTAGTAGATGGTCTCCTCCCGAAGGTCCTGGCGCCGAACCGCTTCCACTGGCTCCTCCAGTAGGAACAAAGTCGTCATCACCTTGTTTACGACTGAGCCATTCGAGAAAGGCATGTTGGCGTCGATTAGCTGGCGCATCTGCAATGTTGCCGAAACTTGGTGGAACTGGTATAGGTGGAATTGGCGGGGAGGTCGGTGCGGCAGGTGGCGCTGGCACAGCATCTGTACGCGGTTGCTTTTGGGGCGCGGGGCCGGTGAGGTCCATGAACACGTCCTCGTTGGTGGAGTCGTCCGCTGGCTTGCGCGGCGGTGGAGGCGGTGCGCCTCCTGGTCCTCCTCCACCTCCTCCGTGATCGTGAGGGGGGCGCCCGTCGGGAGCATCTCCTGGAGGGTGTCCAGCTGGTGGAGGTGGCTGGCCGTTCATGGCATTTAGGACTTGACCCCATGGGACGAGTTCGGAAGCTGTGGCATGTCGTAGGTGTCCACGGTTGACCTTCACCGTGGTAGATCGGTGGCTGACCCACACGTTGGATGTGCCCTCGAAACCGATGATGACGCCTGGCCCGTGCCACTGGAGAGCCCATTCGCGCTTGGGCTTGCCGTTCCCCCGCCAGTAGTACACCTGGTCACCAGTCTGATAGACGTCTTGCGCATGCTGTGCGCCGTCCGCCCTTGACCGGGCTAACAGCGCTCTCGATAGAGACTGGTTGAAGCGCAGGTGCTGGATGGAGGTCTGGGCGGCCTTCATGATGGCTACCCTCTCGGAGAAAGGCTTGTCGGACACGATGCGCTCATGTAGCGATAGGCGGCCAGCATTGTCCAATAGGCAGCATGGCAACCGAAGTCCACGTCCAAGAACCCATTGGGCAGGTGAGTAGCCGCTGGCGTTGGAGCTGTTCATGGCCCAGCACACTGCAGCGAGCAACCATTGAATCTTGTGCGCTTCGGCTGGCTGGTCAAACCTGATGCTAAACTGGTCGATCAGCTTGCGAGCGTGGATCTTCCAGAGACCACCGTGGCGTTCTACGGTGGCGTTGCTGCGGTGTCGCAGCCGATATTGTCATAAGCTGGCAACCCATGTCTTCGAGTTCCTTTGAAAACTCTCTCTCGAACTCTCCTCCTCCGTCAAATATTACACGTTGTGGGGCTCCAAACGGTGTACCCAGACCTGTAGGAGCCGTGCAAATACCGTACTCGGATGTCGTGTCGGAACCGCGCCGCACATTGTGAGACCGGATGCGAGATCAACAATATTCAGGAAAACCAACTGGTTTCCAGCGTAATCGGCAAGTGTGAATAAATCCACCCCAATTGAATCGTTGAAATCTCTATATAATCGAATCCTTCCCGGTAGATGCGGTAAAGGTCGCTGATGGGCGGCGCAGACTTCACAATGTAGGTTGAGAGCCATCTCGACCGAACGCTGGGATCCGCCAGTGATGCGGATAGCCCGTGCCAGCGACTCGTTGGACGGGTGACCCGTGTTGACGTGTAGCTGCATGATGGCGGACTTCAGGGTGCGCTCCTCCGCTGCCGTCAGAGGTGGCTCGGCGGTAGCGGCAGGGGCAGGTGCGGTGCGTCTTGCTGCCCTCCTCCGCGTTGGCTGCGCTGGCTGAGTAGGGTTCGCTTCCCGTGGAGCCGGCTGGTTCGGCTTGCGCAGCTGCTTGGCGAGGGAGCTGACGAGCTCGTAGGTGTAGTTCTCGCTGTTCTTTGCGTGTCGACCCCGGGCTTCGACATGTCGGTGGGTCCTGTCGCAGAACTTCCTGAGCGAGTTGTCCATGCCAAAATGGTCGGTGACGATCCTCCATGGCTTCTTGATCGGGTCTCCCTTCTTGGTCTTCAGGTTGTAGGCGCATCCATCGAAATCGATCACCCTAGGAAGTTGGCGTCGTAGCTCGTTGGCAACTGGATTCTTCTCGGGGTTCCAGCCGTCGCAGTAGCGTGGCCACTCGAAGGAGACTGCGAGGTACGGGCCGAACTCCTTGCGAAGTCGTCGCATGGACCGTAGGAACAATGAAATCATTCTCGTCGACTTCCGTCTATCCGCCTCGAGGTGTGTGATTTTCTTGGGATCGATCTTGACAATGAGCCTCTGTAGAGATGTCCATGGTGTGCAAGGAAATGCAGCATGTACTCGTACGTTGTGATGCTGCATGAGCTTCGATCTGATCTGCTTCACAAGCTTGTTGACAACTGCTGGTCGGGAAAGATCGTGCTCGGGTAATCCACAGCGAACTGCATCACCTCCAGTTGGTGTCCATTTCTTGCTGAGCTTCCTGCTGGGAGTGCAGCACCATTCGAACAAAATCGCCGATGTCGAACTTGGAACTGAACTAGTCCTCGTAGCAGACTGTGCTAGGTCTGTCTTGAGAGCCTGGTTCACCAGATTCGGGATGATGCCGCTCTGGTCGGTGACGATGGCCGAGCGCCGTCCTGCAGTGAGCAGCGGCTTCGTCCCCTTCTTGAGAGTGCGGATCCTCAGCTGCTCCTCCTCCACGATGTTGACCTCCTTCTTGGTGTCGCTCTCGATGCCGAGCGAAACCGACGAGCCGAACACGCACTCCGGGCAAAACCCCAGGTGTAGGCAGTCCTCGTACGGTGTAGACCCACAGGCGACGCAGTCGTTCGTGGGCTCGGTGTTGTAGGTTGTTCGTATAGGAGTCGAGGTAGTCGGTGGAGTGGCTGCCGTAGAGCAGCAGGCCAGTGCAGATGCCACTGCGGCCATCAGCCGCGGCCCCTCAGATCTCCTTGGCTGGAGACGCCGAGGTACGTCGATCTCCTTCTTCTGGAGCAGCATCGAGATGCGTTCATGAAGCGTGGTGTCCTTCGTGGTGTTGTTGACGGTCGGCAACTGACCCTTGCGGGTGAGGTCCGCACTGGATTCCCTCATGGCGCCCCAGTCCTCGGGCTGGAGCTGAATGGCGGGATGTCCCGCGCTGCTGGTGACAAGCTTCTGCGAGGCGTTGCCGATGCGGATCTGGCCCTTCCATAGTGAGATGTCGATCTTAGAGGGCTCGATGAAGTCGCGGCCGATGAGCAGCCCGAGGGCGGGGCTGTCCACAACGCTGAACACGATGCGTCCAGCACGACCGCAGGGGACGAGTGGGGCTGTGACGCGCTGCTTGCTGGGCAGCGCGCCTCCATTTCCGAAGCGGTAGACCTCGCCCTCTGGCTCCTCCAGGATCTGATCGCCAAGGCCGATTTTGATAAGCTTGTCCTTGTAGCGCTGGTACCACTTGAGACCTGCGACGCAGAATAGGCAGGCGGCGTCCATGACGCCGATGCCGTCGTCGTTGGGTCTTGTGCCGTTATTGGTAGTGTTAACCGTGGGCAGGTCCGGGATGACGCGCTCTGAGACCAGGGTCTCTGGCGGTGGGGTCACTGGCCCTTCAGGGTGTAGGGCGACCTCCTCGTCTCCGAACTCGACCTGCTCGGTGATGTTCGCCTGGCGGTGGGAGCGTTCACCACGTCCTCCACCCTTGGGCTTGCCTTTGGACGGCGCGAACTTGCGGGCTCCCGGCGCAGGGCGCTCTTTATCGCCGGTCCAGTGGCCCTTCTCGCCGCAATCCCAGCACTGCGATGACTTCTTGCGCTGGTCGACGCGGCTCTGCAGGTTCTTGGCGGGCGGGCGTCTCTGGCGCGATGCCTTCCCGCGGCCCTTGAGGGCGCCCCGAGCCGACCTGATGGTGGCCATGGCTTGGGGGATGGCGGCCAGATCGGCCGCAGCGGCCTCCACCTCGCGGAGTCGTCGCCGTCGAACAGCTCGGAGATCTCCACGTTGGACGACTCCAGCTCGGCGCTGAATGCCTCGGGCCCCTGGCGGACGATGTCCTGGACGTCGGCCTCGGTGTTTTCGTCGTCATCTTCGCCCTCCTGCTCGTCGTCGTCCTCGGGCTCCTCCACGATGTTGGTGGATCGGGCCCGTCCAGGTGGTGGTCGCTGCCAGCTATGGCTGGACCTCGTAGATGAAGGTGCCCACGAACGCGCGGGCACGCTGGCGTGCCTGTCGGACGCGTGCAGGTCCGGGAACATGCGCACTAGCAGGGCGCGGATGCGCTGGTAGGAGTAGTGCTCGTCGGGTAGGTTGCCCACGACGCGCTCACGCCGCTCGGCCGTCAGCCCGGCCTTGCGAAGCAGGAACCACCCCGCCGCGTCGTCGAGCGCGTTGAGATCCACCTCGTTCTCGCGCAGCTGCTGTAGGCCGGCCTCGAAGCGTACGAGCCAGTCCGTCATGCGTTCTTCACGCCTGCGGTGATGCTGCGTGGACTCGAAAAACTTCTCGAGCGTCTCGCCCTTTTGTACTGGCTTCTGCTGGCCGAGGTGCGTCTCGAAGTGGTCGAGCACATTGTTGATGCCTCGAAGGTTGCGATCGCGCTTCCGCTCGGTCGGGTCCTCGACATCGTCGTCGGGGATCGGGTGGAGCTGCTCCTCTGGCATATTGAGCGCCGCCGAGCGGGCGGTACCAGAAAGGCGAAGCACCAGCTTCGACGCGAGGCAGTGCGAAACCTCCAGGTTCTCGCTGAGCTTCCAGAGCTTCACCTCCTGCTTGAAGTCTCGCCACTTAGCCGGGTCGCCGTTCCAGGTCGGAATGACCTGGTTCATACTGCCGAAGTTGTTGTGGTGGTCAGCCATCGTGATCACCGCGTAGCTGTAGATGTCGAAAGGGGCGTCGCTGACGTCCTCTAAGTTGAAGTTGGCGTCGCTGACGCTGGCGGCCTTGTAGAGCTTGTAGTAGCTGGCGTCGCAGACGCTAGCGGCCTTGTAGAAGTTGGAGTAGCTGGCGTCGCAGACGCTGGCAGCCTTCTCGAAGTTGGAGTAGCTGGCGTCGCAGACGCTGGCAGCCTTGTAGAAGTTGGAGTAGCTGGCGTCGCAGACGCTGGCAGCCTTGTAGAAGTTGGAGTAGCTGGCGTCGCAGACGCTGGCAGCCTTGTAGAAGTTGGAGTAGCGCAGGGCGTTGGACTGGGCGTCGCTGACGCCCACAAAGAGCAGCAGCAGCTGCAGGAAGGCGCTGGCCTTCGATTCCGTGATCACTTGCCTGGACGGCGTCGTCTTGGCAGAGTCTTCGGCGCGCAGCGCCGGTGGGGCAATATGGGCAGCGCGCGGCGGCGCTGGGGTAACCGAGCCTCGCTCCAAGCCACCACTGTGATATGGGAGATAATCGCTGGATATCTTTGACTCGCGCGGCGAGGGGCGTAGCTCTAAGGCCAAGGGCCCTAGTTCGAAATAAAAATGGCAGCGGCGAGCAAGGAATGAAACCACAGGCCCCGCGACGCTTCTGGGGGAAACCCTCTCGGGCCTCTTACATTCCTGGGGAGTGAGCTTGATTCGCACCAAGAGGGCCCCAAGTCGGCCCATAGAGGCCCCCCAAACGGCTTCCGACGGCGTCAGACGGACCAGGAGCCCACCAAGACGGCCGAACATGGCCCTAAGATGGCCCAAGACGACCCATGAGGCCTCCAAGAAGGCCTCCAGGAGGGTCCGAAGATGCCAAAATCATTGATTTCCCATGGGTGTTTGAAGGATTGTGGCATGTGTTTTTTCTCTGCCTTCCGACTGCCCGAGACGGCCCAGGTGCCCCCAAAAATCGCCCAAGAGGCCCAAGACACTGCCCCCAGAGGCCCCCAAAACTGCCCGAGAGGTCTCCAAGACGCTCAAGATGGCCTCCAAGACGACCCAAGAGCCCTCCAAGACGTCCTCCAAGACGGCCCGAAAGGGTCAAAATGGCCTCCAAACGGCCAAGATGACCTTCAAGATGCCCACGTGTTCCCCGAAGGCTTTCCAAACCGATTCGGGGAACACATGGTTCGATAGCTTGGCAGGTCTGGCCTCAACGTTCGGCCACATAGGCGCTTCCAAAAAGGCAGGGGGCGGCGGTGATTCGCCGTAGGCGTCTTCGATCCGCCGCCGAAAGAACTCCCCCTGGGGCTTCGGCCGTTTGCCTGGTCAAGGAAGGTGGCTTCTAAGCATCTTTACAACATGTAACGAGAGGCTCGTAGGAGCAGGGGGGAAAAGAAGAGTACCCAAAGCCCCTCCCCGCGAAATGAACATACCAGCGGGAAGCAATCGGCAAATGTCGGCCTTCGAGGGGCCCTTACTGCCCCCCCCCTGGGACATTCCAAAAGCGAATCGGGATGAACAGCCAGTCCCCAGGTCGGGGTCCAGATCTCTGGAGGCCAACGTCGTGGAAAATCACGCCGTTGTGGATCTGGGAAGTGCGGCAGAAGAGGTAGAAGAGGGAGGATACGGATAATGCCCCTTGCGCTTATCACGTGCCATGCGACCACTTCGAGCTTGTACACATATAGTCTCGAACCACCCCCTGGCTTAACTCAACCTTATCGGCCTTGTACGTGTCGCATATACGAGCGCACGTACGCGCAAAACCCTTCGTCCAACAGAACCAGTGGCCTTCGCAAAACACGTGTAAGCCCTGACGTGAGAGTTGTTCATCCCTGCGGGTCCTGCCGTTCTCTATTTCTCAGCATTCGCCTCCTGCATACACAAACATAAGCGAGCGGATGTACAATCAGCGGGTGGATCAGCGACTCAAGCAAGAACACCTCCAACACAATACCAAAGTCAACGCAGCTGCAACTTGGGTAACAACGACGCGAGGTAATCAGGCGCAGCGACCGACATCTGCTGAGCCCACTTGCGCTCGACTGAAGAGGAAACCTGTCTAGCAACAGGAAACATGCTATCGATGAGTATTCATGCTAATGTCTCTGGCAATCTGCGGCATTGGCGAATCTGGTTCGTAAGCATTGCGCAGAAGATCTGTATCAACTTCACAGCATGCTTCTGGGATGTCTCCTCGCTTACAGATCTGCCTCTTCGGCACGCTGGGGCATGCGGGAATGCCTGATCGTTGTTCGGCGGGGTCTCAGCAGGTTTGCATGAACCCCCCCCGCCACAATCGCCCTTTGAGCATCGCATTCTACGACGGCCACGACCACCACAAGAGAGCTCAAAGGCGGCCTCGGGACCTGATCGCACTGCCCACATACTAAATCAAAAAGGCCCAACGACCACACAGGTACCCCCAAGAGGCCCCAACATGGCCCCCCGCAAGGTGCCCACAAAGGCCTCCAGCGAGGCCCTGAGAGGCGAAACACCATGAAACAGCCAAACACATATCGTATTTAGCATTTTGCGTCCGTAGCTTTTCGGCAAGGCACCTAAGACGATCCGATAAACAGCTTAGGACAGCTCAGCTGCCCCCGAAGGAAACAAACGGCCCCAGGATGACTCCGCCACGCCGCTTCGGGAGAGACCTGTACAACAATCGCTTCCAAGACGGCCGCAAACCGAACAAAAGTCCTCCAACAGACTCCCTGGAAGGCCTCCAAAAATGACCCAAGAGCTCTCCGAGAGCACCCATAGACACCCTCAACAAATCTCCAAGTTGACAATTGAGGAGAAATTGGGGATGAAGAAGAGAGAAGACTGCGAGAAAGAGTATACGGGAAAGTCATGACAGGACGCGATGTCCCTCTCACCTACGCGGCCCCACTTGATGGGGCATCTTGGGATCCTGAGGAGCGCCCACCACACCATGGTACTCCTGCCTGCAGAACCTTGACGGAAGAAAAGAAGGATAATCATGAGAACGACCCGGAAGAACATGATATTTGAGACCCGCGCCAATTCAGACGGGGTCCTGAACTGGATCGGGTCTTACACTCCTTCTCGTCTCTGCTGCGCTGATGCGCTGGCACGACGGGGACTGACGTTGGCAGCTGGATGTATGGGCCACCGTGCCGCGAGGCACGAAGTGGAATGTCCCCTTCGATCCCCATGCTCCGAACACTGTGAACAGAATTTGAGGGAACCGGACCCTCGAGTTCCAGGAATTTCTGGGAGCCCTCTGGAGCTCCCTGGGCTCCCCGCGCGCATGATTCATCCAGGGGGGCAGGACACACGGTTGGGAGCCCACAACTGTCAAAATATGGCCCCAAGGAATCGCCTTGGGCCATGCGGCTGGCCCAAGAAGCCAAACATGATTGCAAAACCGTTCGTGTTTACATGATGTCCACAAGAACCCGAAAGAGCTCCACGAGGCCTCTGGTCTACGATTGACTCACGGTGGCGGGATGGGCCGAAAATCGTACACACTCGTAAATCCGCCGACCCTGTCGGCGTGTGGAAGACGCCTCCCGCTGTCGTCGTCTTGCGTGGATCACCGTCGTCGTCGTCGTCGCCCGAAATACAAGGAAATCGAACACGAAACAAAAGGAAATCGTAGTCGTGGCGAAGCCCCTCCCTCCCCTCCCCACCGGGGGGGGGGCAGATACGCATCCCACTGGGCGACCCTCCCCCTCCCCTCTCCTCCCTCCTCCTCCTCCTCTCCTCCTCCCTCCTCCTCCTCCTCCCCCCTCTCCCCCTCCCCTCCTCCCCCTCCTCCCCCTCCCCCTCCCCCTCCTCCTCCCCTCTTCCTCCTCCTCCTCCTCCTCCTCCTCCTCCTCCGCCACGTCTTCACTTACCGCCGACGTTTTATCACGCATCCCGTCACCCTCGAGGGCCGAGGTATCCAGGGTCGGCGGCACTGGCCGTAAGGCCTTAGCAAAACTGATACATGCGCGAATGATCTCGCCATTGTGCGCACAGCCAATGTCAAGCTGCGTCATAATAGCAAGCCTGATAACTGAATCAGCACGACGCCGACTTCGATGAACAATTAAAGCAGAATGTACTGCATGACCCGACAAACAAATCCTAGCACTATAGCGTTCATCACCGACCTGATCATTAATTCGCCGGCCCAACGGGCCAGAGGCGCGTTAAGAACTCTGGCAACTGGTTTACATTTTTCTAATTCGCCCGCGTGGGGCGGCCCCTGGGGGCCCTCGAACGAAAAGTACCCGGACGGGTCCTGGCCTGGTGAGGCCCAGAGATGGTTTTCCTCCTCGGCGCTGCCTTCCACGCTTTCCCGAACGCCCCAGGAACGCTCCAAGAGAGCCCCGTGACGTGCTCCAGACGGTCCGAGGGGCCCTCGGTCGCCGCCAGACGGCCTAAGACGCCGCCAAGAAGCCCCAAGAGAGCCTCAAGAGGCTCTCCTAGAAAGCCTCAACAAGCAAAAAGTGTCCCATTCCTTCCAGGAAACGTACATTTTGCGCATAAGCGACGTTTTGAAGTCCAGCGCGTCCAACACTGCCCACGAGACCTGCAAGATCGCCCCAAGACGGCCCAACACACTCCCAACATGGGCCCCACACGGCCCAAGAGGCCCTCAAGACGGCCCACGAGGCCCTCTGGACAGCCCAAGACAGCCCTAAGAGGAGCCCCATCGGAGGAACACGGATCCCACCAGCCCTTAGGGCGTAGGTGGTTCAGGGTGCTTCCTCTTCCACCCCCTTCTTCCCCTTCGGGGAATGGCGTACCCCTCCCCCGACGCCTCCCCTGGACCTGGAGGGGGCGTGTCGCGGGCCTCGGAGCGACCAAGACGGCCTCGGCGAGGAAGCCAAAATCATTGGTTGCACTAAGGGTGTTGGCCCCATTTTGGCCTCTTGGAGGGGCAGCGCTGATTGAGGGATCCGCCTTCATTGATCGATCTCCTCCGAGATGGCCCCAAGAGCGTTCCCAAGGCCCCCAAGGGTGCCCCCAAAAAGGCCCCAAGAGGTGGCCAGGAGGCTCCAAGAGGCCCCCAGGATGCCCCCAAGAGGCTCACAAGAGACCCCCAAAAGGCCCCAAGAGGTCCCCCAGAGGCACCCAAGACGCTCCAAGAGGCCTCGGTGAGAATGCCAAAGCCATTGGGTTTACTAAAGTGTTGGCCACACGTTGGCCTCCAGGGGGGGGCGGCACTGCTTAAGATGACTCCAGGAGCGCCTGGGAGAGCCCAAGATGACCTCCCAAATGGGCCAAGATATCGCAAAATACCTCAAGATGGCTCCCACGATGCTCCAGGAGGCTCCGAGACCGCTCCAAGACGGCCCCAAGTGGCCGAAGAGCTCCCCCATGAGGCTCCGAAGAGGGCATCCTTTCCAAGGGGGCTGCACATTCGGGAAAGGGGCTTCTGCGGGGTCGCTGGGCTGTGCTCGTCTCGCTCGGTCACTCGTCGCGCGTTTTTGCTGGATTCGGCTCGCGCGCAGGCGCCCTGTTCCAAGGGTCGGGGCCAAGCGCTGCTCGACAATTCGGCAGCCGTACATTACGTCGATGTACAGTATGGGCGGGTACCTTCCCTCGAATCTCTGGCACATCGTTTCGATAGTGCCGAACGGACTGCGAAATTCTGGGCGTTGGCTTTGCATATACTTGGCAGGAGCAACGCCATTGCAGGGGCGGACTCTCGGTCCCTGAACTTCGCGCGCCCCTGGAGCGAGGATCGGTGCAGGGACGCCGCGCTTCGCAAGGCCTTGTTCCATGAGATCGAAGCGAGATGCGGCGTTCAGTTCACGCTGGACGCGTTCGCCGATCGGCTCGGCGTCACAGCACTCGCCCCCGAGTGGCGTTTTCCATGGCTTTCTGCTTAAAGCTACACGGCCACGTAGTGTGGGCGCACCCGCCTCGAGCACTGTTAAGAGAAACTTTTCAATGTTTAAACTCCGCTGTTGCTGATGACGCAGCCCTGCGCGTCGTAATCCTGTGCCCTGACGACCCAAGAGCCCCGTGGTTCCGCGCGTCGGTGCTCTCCAGGCGGCACAGGATCAGATTGTGGCCTGCCGGGTCCGACCTTTTCTGGTGGCCATCAGATCGGGGCCCATCGAAGGGCCCAGCGTCCGATCTGCCATACATCGCGCCACAGAGTTGGTTTCCGAACCGCCGGAAGCGCAAGCGCTGACGGAACTGACTGCGTTCACGCGCACTTCCCCAAAACAGAACAAATACTCCTTATACGAGGCGTGCTCCTCTCTTCTCCTCGCCCCCCTCCCTCTCCCGGGCCCCCGGCCCCTCTAATTACCGCGCCTCCCTCGTGCCCCTACCTGCCGCCGGACTGTCCATCCACAGCCAGCGTCCCGATGTTTTTACCTAACAGCGAAGACTGATCGGTTTCTAATGGTCTCAAAAGAAAGCATCTTGACTCCCCAAGGGGGTCTGGGCAGATGCCGGACGGGTGCCGGGGAGAATCCGCGGAAGTCGTTTTAAGCAAACAGTTGCACACTTCGTGGCCTTCGAGGTCCCAGAACTCCATTCCCGGGCCACATTCTGAATGCCCGGAGCCAACTGTAGGCCACGTCGTGCTCTTCGAGTTCCCAAGAACTCCATTCCCGGGCCACATTTTGAATGCCCGGAGCCAACTGTAGGCCACTTCGTGGTCTTCGAGTTCCCAGAACTCGATTCCCGAGCAACATTTTGAATGCCCCGAACCGACTGAAGGCCACTTCGTGGTCTTCGAGTTCCCAGAACTTCATTCCTGGGCATGATTTTGAATGCCCGGAGCCATCTGGCGGCCACTTCGTGTTCTTCGAATTCCCCAAACCCAACTCCCGAGCCACATTTTGAATGCTGAGGCAAGCTGATGTTGAGGCTGAAGCTGAGGCTGAGGCAGGCTGAGGCTGAGGCTGAGGCTGATGCAGGCTGAGGCTGAGGCTGAAGCAGGCTGAGGCTGAGGCTGAGGCAGGCTGAGGCTGAGGCTGAGGCAGGCTGATGCTGAGGCAGGCTGAGGCTGAGGCTGAGGCTGAGGCTGTGAGGCTGAGGCTGAGGCTGAGGCTGAGGCTGAGGCTGAGGCTGATGCTGAGGCAGGCTGAGGCTGAGGCTGAGGCTGATGCAGGCTGAGGCTGAGGCAGGCTGAGGCTGAGGCCGAGGCTGAAGGCAGACTGAGGCTGAGGCTGAAGCAGGCTGAGGCTGAGGCTGAGGCAGGCTGAGGCTGAGGCTGATGCTGAGGCAGGCTGAGGCTGAGGCTGAGGCTGATGCAGGCTGAGGCTGAGGCAGGAGGCTGAGGAGGCTGAAGGCCTGAGGCTGAGGCTGAGGCAGGCTGAGGCTGAGGCTGAGGCAGGCTGAGCTGAGGCAGGCTGAGGCTGAGGCCGAGGCTGAAGGCAGACTGAGGCTGAGGCTGAAGCAGGCTGAGGCTGAGGCTGAGGCAGGCTGAGGCTGAGGCTGAGGCAGGCTGATGCTGAGGCAGGCTGAGGCTGAGGCTGAGGCTGATGCAGGCTGAGGCTGAGGCAGGCTGAGGCTGAGGCTGGCTGAGGCTGAGGCTGAGGCAGAGGCTGAGGCTGAGGCTGAGGCAGGTGAGGCTGAGGCTGAGGCTGAGGCTGAGGCTGAGGCTGAGTGAGGCTGAGGCTGAGGCTGAGGCTGAGGCTGAGGCTGAGGCTGAGGCTGAGGCTGAGGCTGAGGCTGAGGCTGAGGCAGGCTGAGGCTGAGGCCGAGGCTGCAGGCAGACTGAGGCTGAGGCTGAATCACGCTGAAGCTGAGACTGAGGCAGGCTGAGGCTGAGGCTGAGGCTGATGCAGGCTGAGGCTGAGACAGGCTGAGGCTGAGGCCGAGGCCGACGGCAGACTGAGGCTGAGGCTGAAGCAGGCTGAGGCTGAGGCAGAGGCAGGCTGAGGCTGAGGCTGAGGCTGAGGCAGGCTGATGCTGAGGCAGGCTGAGGCTGAGGCTGATGCAGGATGAGTCCCAGGATGAGGCTGAGGCAGGCTGAGGCTGAGGCCGAGGCCCAAGGCAGACTGAGGCTGAGGCTGAGGCAGGCTAAGGCTGAGGCTGAGGCAGGCTGAGGCCGAGGCAGGCTGAGGCTGAGGCTGAGGCTGAGGCAGGCTGAGGCTGAGGCTGTGACTGCGACTGCCGTTGACACTGCGACTGTCATCGCGAATGCGACTACGACTGCGAGAACAGCAGAACTCTACAACTGGATTCTCATCTGAATCTTAAGGGGAATGCTTCCATATACGCTCCTACACATCGCTGTTAGGTTGCTTTGCCAGGATAATCTTATATGTTTTTTCCCCGTCCAGTTGGTCCATCAGCGGACGCGTCAACCGAACGCTTATCCTGTCTGGGGCATGGCGTCTGAGGAGCGCGTCATGGCCCTCATCGACGAGGCGATTGCGGCCGCCTGCGCCCCTCGAGGTGCGTCTACACAGTTGTGCTCGCCGGCATCGCCGAGGAGGTCGGGTTCGACGGGGCCATCAGCCTTGCGGCCCCGCTCGCGGTCGGAAACGGCCTCGCGAAGGCAGCCCAGATCCCAGACTCCCAGGCCAAGGCAGACTCGGAGTTCCCGCCCCGCAGGGTGTTGCGTGAGCTCAGCCCCGACCAGATCCGGAGGGCGCGGTTCGCGATCATGGCTGGCGCGGACCAGGTCGAGGATTCAGTCGCGGATTCCCTCGCTGACGCATGTGCTCCCATGGCCGCGCTCGACGCTCTGCACGCCGCCCATCCGTCTAATTCGGACCTGTCCGCGCTTGCGACCCGCGCGCCCGTGCGCCACGCAGCCAAAACCACTTGGAAGAAGATGCGCTACCCGGAGTCGGGCGGGAGGCCCGACCGGTTGCAAGTGTACTTAGGCGAGCGCGCAGAGAGCGGCGACCAAGCTGCTCGCGCCCTGAGCCGCGCCATTCTTGCGCTGTACCATTTGATCGAGAAATCGAGAAGCGCGCGGCGGCTCCCTCAAGCAAGAAGAAAACGGCGCCGGGGAATCACTCTGCCCAGGAGCTGTCTTTAACGCCACGTCTACACATGCATCAAGAGCTTCATGCGGCGATGCACCAAGCCATCGGCCGCGCTCGACAGTGAGCTGATGCTCCGTGATTTCGGAATCCATCTGATTCGGGGCCCGTGGCCGCGGCGAAGAGAGCGGCGACTGGATCCCCTGGCAGCGCTGGCGCTGGCCCCCCAGGACAAGTGCCCAGGCGCTCGCAGGCGTAGGCCCAGGGGCGCGAGAGGTCCGGCCGCGCCCCGGGCGCCGTCAAGCGGGAGAGATCGCCGCCCCTGGCCGCTGCAGTGACCTCCAGGATAGCCGCCAAAAAGAACGATGCCGACGCCTTGTCCTTCGAGCTGCGCGTTTTTGCCATCGATGATCCCAGCGTCTCCAAGATCGATTCCTGGCTTGCGGACAAAAGCAAGGCCTACCCGGGAGCAGTCGAGACCCTCGTGTCCGAGGTGCGCCGCCATTGCCTGCGCTCGAACCGTGGAGCGGTGAAGCATAAGTTCTCGACGCGCCGTTCCCTCGGCGACCCTCGCGCGCTCACCTGCCCGAAGTGCAAAGGAGCAGGCTGGGCCGAGGACGTCGAGCACCGGGCGGCGGGCTGCCCCCGCAACCGATGACCAGCGCGAGTCTGCGCCCGCCCCGGGTCACTGGGTGTCTCTATTTGGTGCGCAACGGATCATTCACTACATTTTTCGTACTCTTTGACGCCAGTGCCCGGGGCGCGCGATAATTAGTTCGCGCGACGGCCTGCGGCGCAGACGCCGCCCGGCCGCTCCCAACGCTCGCGCTCACTTTTCGGCCGCGCGCCTGCGTCGGGCGCGCGCCCTGGGCCGGTCGCCGCGGCGCCGTCCGAGGCCGCGCCCCGTGCGCTCCTTGAGAAAAGGATGCAATTCATCGCGTCAACGGCTGTGTTTCCCCTCGTCCTGCTTCCTCCTCCCCCCGCCTGTTTCCGCGCCCCCCCCCCCGCCCCGCCCCCCCGCCTCGCCGCGACCCCCGCCCGCGGATCGTCGGCGGGCGCGGGGGCTGCGCGGGCCAGGCGCGCGCGCCATAGGCAGCGGCGAATGCCCGGGGCCAAGCGTCGCCGCGGGCCGAGGCGCGGCCTAGGCACCCGTGGGATTGAATCCTTGCAAGACATGCACGCTTCAATTTTTTGGCTCCACTGGCAGGGGGGAACGCACGGTGGCCGGGCGCGCGCGCCATAAGCAATCGCCACTGCCAGGCTTCAACACCAGGGGCCAAAATCCGCGCCCTGCGGCCTGGGGCCAAGAAAACGCCGTTAATGACGTGCGATGCAAAGGAAAAATGCTTCCTCTGGCCAAGGGAAAAACACCCTCGCCGTTGCATTCCCCCGGTCTGTCGGTCGTTGGGGAGGGGCCGGTGCGACCTTAACTATAGAGCTCAAGATGAAGCGCGGCCCCGGGTCACCTGAGCCCGCGCGTCGCTGGCGCCCCGGCCCCGCCTGTCTGCGCCGCGATGATTTCGTCCACCGGGGGCCGCCCGCCGAGAGGCTAGTTCCCGGGGCCCCGCGCGGCGCCCTCGCGGTCATCTCCGGCGCCCCGGGGTGCGCCGAGCCCGGGCGAGCCCAGCCCGTCGTTCAGACCTGCTGCGGGCCCCGCTGTGCCCCTCGTGTAAATACTGACCCCGTGCGTCGACGCTCCAGGCGCGCGCCAGCTTCTGCGCGAGGGCCCCGACCCCTTGTCCATAGTCTGCGAGAGCGCCACTGCGGAACAGGGGGCGCGTCGCAGCAGGACCATATAAGCAATCCACTGTTGCTACCAGGCGGTAAGCGGTATATCAGCTCTCTTCGCATCTTCGTAAATGCACTCGAGTCCCACGCTGGCTTACAGTTGTTGCCGTGTGATTCCAAAATGAAATTGATGATGTTGTTCGCTCAGATGGACGGCCAGTCCTGGTCATCCGTCACCAACTTGCGCGCGGCGGTGCGTTGTTGGCACCAACGGCGAAATTTAACAACACAGTTCGATAGTGCGTGGACCGAACGGCCAACGCAGTTCTGGAGAGGTTTAAAGAAGCGGGCCGACAATCCGCGGTCACGCGCGAAACGCCTAGTCTTTCTGGACGAGTTGCGCTGTTACCAGACCGCCCGCATCAAAGTAGGCAGCCTTGCCGCTGTCCGAGACGTCACCATCGCAGCGATATCCACGACAATGTTGTGCAATAGTATTCGTTGCCCGCCAGAAGGATGATCCTTTCGGCCAGGGTATGGCGTGCCACATCCCAAGGATAGAGAGCCACCCGGCTTTGTGCCCATGCCACCTCCTGCGAGAATGGTTGGTGCAGCGGGACGCGCGCTGGGGATCGAACCCTGATGCGCCCGTGTTCTGCGCAGCTCACTTGACCGAGCCTCGCGCCGTGAGTTGCGATTCCTTCCGCAGAAGTTTCGCGCAATTGTTCCAAACTGCTGCTGTCGGAACGCACTCCTTGCGGAAAGGCGGCGCCCACTGGTGCAAGACAGTGTGCCGTTTGCCGGAAGAGCTGGTGCAGGCTCACGGCGGCTGGTCAGCCCCTGAGACAATTTGCGCCTTTTTACGCTCGCTTCTCAGACAATGAGCGGTGCGGTCAGCTGTCGCACGCCGTGTCGACCATCTCCACTGATGTGGCGGTACCGGCCACGGCCGATCCTCGGGCGCGCGTTTCACCAATGCCTCTGTGGAGGCGCCTCACCGGGAGTTTTTAAAATTCGCCTCAACGGGGCTGCGCCTGGCCAGTGTTCCTGGCGACCTTCCCTGGGTCGCCGCGGACCTGGCCAGGCCAGCCTGCAGCTCCTGAGGCACTACCACACGAGGCATATTTTGCAAGACGCTGGAACGGTCACCTGGGCCTCGACGTAAGAAAACCCGTGTCTTGCTCCGTCCCCTGCCACAGTGCGGCGAGCAAGCAGAAGCCAAATCCTTCCAAAACCTTCGGAGAATCAATGTGTTTGGCTTTCTCGCCTTTTCGCTTCCGATGGCCATCCGAAGCTTCAAGATGGCTCCAAGATGGCCCAAGAGGGCTCCAAATAACGCTCTCAAGGCTCCCAAGAGCGCTTCAAGAGGGCCCCAAGAGGCGCCCAGGATGCCCCAGGAGGCCCCAACAGGCGCCCAAGAGGCCTCCAAGAGGCTCCCAAGAGACCCCCAAGACGCCCCAAGAAGCTCTCCGCGGCACCCAAGACGCTCTAAGAGGCGTCCGCCAAGAGGCCCCCAAGACGCTCCAAGAGGCCTCCACTGGGGGACCCTTCCTCTGTGTGCTATCCACTTCCCTGATCGAAGTAATTCCTCTCGGCATTGTTTCTGGATCTTCCTCCTCCTCCTCCTCCTCCTCCTCTTCCTGCGGTCGCATTCACAAGCCGCCACGCTCCAAAACGGAACGGCTCAAACTTGCGACGAATACTTCCGATCTGCGACATGGCCCCACAGCGACCATCCAGAATCATCAACCCCTCACCGACACAAGCAAATCAATCACCGACCAAGCCCGTGATCACCCACGATTGCCCCAGGACAACCCCGCCAGAATCTGCGAAGAACCCCCGAAACCAAATCCACAGTCTCTGCGATCCCCTCAGGAATAGATACACCCCCAAATCGACAGAGGTGCGACAATAAGGGCCGGCGGAATGAGCGAAGCGATTAAATAACGGTTCTCTCTCATGCTCCAACTGGAAGAACCGGCCAGTGGACTCTCTCGCCCCCAAAAGAAAACCAAGGAAATAGTCCTAAGGCTGCGGAGCATCGAGCTACGCAGCATTCGCCACAGGCCTCCTGGTTGGCAAGTCGCTGGTCCCTCTCGCTGAGCTGGCCGAGCCTGTGGTGTGCACCCCATTATGTCGCAAGCCCGCTTAGCCGTAACCTCTACACGCAACGCCTGAACTTAGTCTGCCGAGTGGACGGCATCGCTGGAAAACCAGTGCTAGTTTGATACGTCCCAACACTTCGTGCAAACATGTGCTATATGCTTCGGTGACACAATCCGTTATTACTTCCTCCAATCGCCCTCCGCACCCCCCCCCTGCATCCGCGATTTTCGCGCGATGCGCTGCGCAATACGCTTTCCCATAATGCAAATGGACTCTCTGCCGGTGTATTCTAAAACTGGCATAAGCCAACCTGCAACATCCTCATCGCGCTATCCTCTTCCCATTCCGTAGCGCCGACTTCAATCATGTACCTTCCTGCACGAATTGGAAGCACAAGCGTCAGAACACCGTGCAATGTGGACGAACACACCTGCAATATCTGCAGGTCGGTGGCCGTCTGACTTTCCCCAGGGCCGCCAATTATTTTTCAGCACGGAGATCCCCATGTGGATTCATGTTCCACAGAGACTCTTCGCAGGTGTTCATATACGACCGAGTGTGAATGGAGTGCGAACGAGGCTGAGCATCAACGACTGAGGACGAGAGAGTCTGGATGTGAGTGAATTTGGGTATGTGAATATGGGAGGCTGGGTGCCTGACAGGGTAAGGGTAGGAGCCAGTCCGAACACGAGTGGGTGCGATCATGCGTTCTGGGGATCGACGTGTGCCATCCCGACAAGCTAGCGTTGCACCTTCGAAGTCTCACCAATCTAGGAGCGAACCGGCCCGTGAAACTCCTATCAGAGAACGGATGGATTCGGTTTGTGTTCGGGTTTCAGTTTTCTGCTATGTATGGGGACAAGGGGCCATGCGGACAGCGACGACGAAGCCAGGACGCCGAGGACGAGAGGGGAGGAGGAAGAAAAAGACGACGAGGGGGCGGAGGGCCAGCACCCCCATCCGTCGTGTCGGCCCAAGCCAAGAGCAAGGGCAGACGGAAGAAACGCATCGGAGTCATATTGGAGCCATATTGACACACTCTTGGGGTCAACCTAGGGTTCAAACGGGGTCATCCTGGGGCAATCTCGAAGTCGTCTCGGGCTCATGGGGTCGTCGTGGGGCCATCTCGGAATAAAATCGGGGTCACGCGGTAGCCTCAGTTCAGTTGGAACTTCGTCTCGGTATTCTCTTGGGGCCACAGGGTCGCTCTGGGGTCATATTGGGGCCAGTGCTTAGAAGCGGGGGGCATCTTGGGGCGACAGGGGTAATCTTGCGATCCTTTCAAAACCTTTTTGGGTCAATCTTGGAATCGTCTTTCTGTTGCTGCCTCTCTCGTTGCTGTTGCTTTAGATGTTGCTGATGCTGCTGGCGATGATGCTGCTGGTGCTGCCTGGGCTACCCGTGGTGCTGGTGCTGGTGCTGTGTAAATTTCGGGCCCTCTTGGAGCCATTCTGGGGCCCTCTTGGGGCCCACCTGGGCCTCTTGGGGCTCAACGGGAGCCCTCGGAGGGCCCTTGAGAGGTCTCCGAGAGGGCTAAGAATTCAACGCAAATTTAATACAAACCGACTCCTTATTGGAGCGCGTCTGGTGTTAAATGCGTGTTCATGTGTTTGCCCTCTTGGAGCCATCTTGGGGCCCTCTTGGGGCCCTCCCGGGCCCTCTTGGGGACCTGCGGGAACCCTCTGAGGCCCCTAAGAGGGCTCCAAAAGGGCTAGCACAAACGCAAGACAAACCACCTCCTTATTGGAGAGCGTCGTGTGCTAAATTTGTACTATATTTCGGGCCCTCACAGAAAGCCCCAGTAATGCCCAAGAGAGATCCAAGAAGGCCCCAAGAGAGGGCCGTGTTTACCTTCCACGCGGGAGGGGCATCATGTACCCGCTGTTTGTACAAATTCTTCCTCTTGCAGGGCTCGGCTTGAGGCCCGGAGGGCCTTCAGGAGGCTTCCAACCTGAGGTTTCCAAAGACTTCGGAGGGCTCCGAGACGACTCCAGAGCGCCCCAAGACGCTCACAATGGCTTCACGACGGCCAAAGAGACCCTGCAGGCGGCCCCAGGGGGCGCCAAGAGGACCCTCGCGGAGGCTCCAAGGAGGCCCAAACCATAATTTCCCCCTGGGGTTTGCAGGATTTGAACGTTCTCGCTGTTTCGGGGTTCCAACGCTCCAAACACAGCCCAAGAGGCCGCCAGGATCTCCCCAAGGCGGCTCAAGAGGCCCCCGAAGAGGGCTCCAAGACGACCCGACCCACGAGGGCACCAAGACGACCCATGGTGCCCACAATGCGGCCCAAGAGGCCTCCAGGACGGCCCCAAGAGGGGACCCAGGGGCCACTGGCGGAATTCACGTTGCGAGATCTTGTCCATCAGGATCGCCTCTTGCGAAGCGCCGTGTGGGCATGCGGAGAGCCTTCGCAAGTAGACGCGGCGTCAGGGCTCCCATTTATCCGAAAACTGTACAAATTCGTACATATCTGAGACGATCGCGGAGCCTCTTGGGAGCCCTTTTGGGGGCCGGGGGCCTGCTGGGGGTTTCTTTGGGAGGGACCTCTTGGGCGCCTCTTGAGGTATGGTGAGACTTCTTGAGGGCTTCTTAGGGCGTCTTGGGGAGCCATTTGGGGGCCTCTTGGGGGCCTGCTGGGCCCCCAAGAAGGCCCCGAGAAGACTCCAAGAGGGTCCTGAACAGTTTCTGGGTTACCCAGAGATGCTGCAAGGCCATCTCCGGGTGACCCCTAGACCGCTCGGGGCCCTCTTGGAGCTCTCTTGGGGGGCTCCAGGACGGCTTGGGAGCGCTACAAGAGGCCCCAAGAGGGCCCCGAGAAGACTCCAAGAGGGTCCCGGCAAGTCTCCGCATCACCCGGAGATGCTGCAACACCATGTCCGAATGACCCAGAGACCTCTCGGGGCCGTCTTGGAGCTTTCTTGGGGGGCTCCAAGACGGCGGGGGGGAGGGCAGGAGGGGGGGGGATGGACCTCCTGGAGATGCGGACGCGGAGGAGGGGGCGAATTCTTAGAGCCTGACGGGGGCCTCTCGGGCGCCTCTTGAGGTCTGTTGGGGTTTCTTGGGGACCTCTCAAAACCTCCTGGGGGTCCCATGGGACCCTTGGGGCCTCTTGGGGGTTTCTTGGGGAAGTCTTGGGGCCCTCCAGGGGTCCGAGAAGCGATGATGTTGTTATTGTTGTTGTTGCTGCTGCTGCTGTTGTTGCTGTTGTTGCAGTCTTAATATGCTTGTTGTTGTTGGTGGTGTTGTTGTTGTTGTTGTTGCTCTTGTTGTTGTTGTTGTTGTTGTTGTTGTTGTTGTTGTTGTTGTTGTTGTTGAACATTATTACTTCTAAAGAATAATTATTGTTGGGACCCCTGGTGCATGGCCCCCCCGCCGCGCCTAGGCCGCAGCCTCATTTTCATCATTTTCGCGAGGAAGTCTCAGGCAAAACGGGTTGGCCCGGATCCGGTTGTGTTGTTACGATCGGTTTTCCCTTGCAAAAAATAAACTAAAGTGGACAGTTCTTGTTCTAACATAACCAAACTTCAAGAATCCCTTGCAAAAAATAAAGTAAAGTGGACATTCGCGCGCGCAAGACGAAATCCTTCCAAAACCTTAGTGTTCGTAGCGAATTTATCATAAAAACATCCAAAAACTAATGGTTTTTTTTCGAAAAAATGTCAAAATTTCATCCCGCGCGCTCTTGCGGATTCCTAGGAAACCCAACACTTTTTAATCATTTCTGTCAAACGTGCTTTTGCGAGCAACTTTTTCGAACTTCTGCAACAACGGTTGCGCACCTGCCAGGGCCATCATCCCTGTCAAATAATACCATGCGGGACACATTCGTTTTTTCTTCGCGCGCGCACGCCGTCGTCGTCGGCCGCGGGGCCCTGAATAGTAGCCACGGTCGTCCGCATGCCACGAAGTGAAGTGTCCGAACGTCATAGGGCGGGAAGCTGGGTGTGGGTGGTGGCGAAGAGTCGTTTGGAAATTTGGTAGAGCTTGAACCGGCCCCCCCACAAAGTGGGGGTATTGCCCGCCTCCTATGAAAACCCTGGCACTGGTGAGAACGGAGTGTCCCCACGTGCTAGTAATTGTTGTTGAACATTATTTATTCTAAAGAATAATTATTGTTGGGCCCCCTGGTGCGCGCCCCCCCTGCGCCGCCTAGGCCGCAGCTACATTTTCATCATTTTCGTGAGGAAGCCTCAGAAAGAGGGTGTGTACAGGATCCGGTTGTTTTGTTGTAATCCGCTTTCCCTTGCAAAAAACAATAGAAAATGACATTTCTTGTTCTAATATAATCAAATTTCAAGAATCCCTTGCAAAAAATAAGGTAAAGTGGACATTCGCGCGCGCAAGACGAAATCCTTCCAAAACCTTAGTGTTCGCAGCGATTTTAACATAAAAACATCAAAAAACCAATGGTTTTTCAACAAAAAAATGTCAAAATCTCATCCCGCGCGCTCTTGCGGATTCGTAGGAAACCCAACACTTTTTAAACATTTCTGTCAAACGGGCTTTTGCGAGCAACTTTTTCGAACTTCTGCGACAACGGTTGCGCACCTGCCAGGGCCATCATCCCTGTCAAATAATACCATGCGGGACACATTCGTTTTTTCTTCGCGCGCGCACGCCGTCGTCGTCGGCCGCGGGGCCCTGAATAGTAGCCACGGTCGTCCGCATGCCACGAAGTGAAGTGTCCGAACGTCATAGGGCGGGAAGCTGGGTGTGGGTGGTGGCGAAGAGTCGTTTGGAAATTTGGTAGAGCTTGAACCGGCCCCCCCACAAAGTGGGGGTATTGCCCGCCTCCTATGAAAACCCTGGCACTGTTGAGAACGGAGTGTCCCCACGTGCTAGTAATTGTTGTTGTTGTTGTTGTTGTTGTTGTTGTTGTTGTTGTTGTTGAACTCTCATTCTTGAAGAATAATTATTGTTGATCCCCCCCCACCGGTGCACATTGATTTTTACCTAACAGCGTTTGCTGATAGGTTTCTAGTAGGGTCAAAAGACACATCATGACTCCTCAGGGGGGTCTGGGCGGGTGCCGGGGAGGAGAACCGGGAATCGTTTTTCGCCAACAGTCACACACTTCGTGCTCTTCGACCTCCCAGAACTCCACTCCCGGGACACATTGTGGAGAACCGGGAACAGAGCCGGGCTCGCTTTTTGCAAACAGTCACACACTTCGTGCTCTTCGACCTCCCAGAACTCCATTCCCGGGCCACATTCTGAATGCCCGGAGCCAACTGTAGGCCACTTCGTGCTCTTCGATTTCCCAGAACTCCATTCCTGGGCCACATTTTGGATGCCCGGAGCCAACTGTAGGCCACTTCGTGCTCTTCGATTCCCAGAACTCCATTCCCGGGCCACATTTTGGATGCCCGGAGCCAACTGTAGGCCACTTCGTGCTCTTCAAGTTCCCAGAACTCCATTCCTGGGCATGATTTTGAATGCCCGGAGCCAACTGTAGGCCACTTCGTGTTCTTCTAGTTCCCAGAACTCCATTCCTGGGCCACATTTTGAATGCTGAGGCAGGCTGATGCTGCGGCCGAGGCAGGCTGAGGCTGAGGCAGGCTGAGGCTGAGGCCGAGGCTGAAGGCAGACTGAGGCTGAGGCTGAAGCAGACTGAGGCTGAGGCTGAGGCAGGCTGAGGCTGAGGCTGAGGCAGGCTGATGCTGAGGCAGGCTGAGGCTGAGGCTGAGGCTGATGCAGGCTGAGGCTGAGGCAGGCTGAGGCTGAGGCCGAGGCTGAAGGCAGACTGAGGCTGAGGCTGAAGCAGGCTGAGGCTGAGGCTGAGGCAGGCTGAGGCTGAGGCAGGCTGAGGCTGAGGCTGAGGCAGGCTGAGGTTGAGGCTGTGACTGCGACTGCCGTTGCCGCTGCGACTGTCATCGCGAATGCGACTACGACTGCGAGAACAGCAGAATTCTACAACTGGATTTTCATCTGAATCTTAAGGGTAATGCTTTCAGATATGCTTCTACACATCGCTGTTAGGTTGCTTTGCTAGGATAATTTTCGATTGAAGTGCCACCCCCGGGGCTCGCACCTTGTTTTTTCTCAAAGAAAGTCTTCCTGCTCAAACTGTGCCCCTGCCCCCCGGGCTACAACAACAACGGCTCCCGCCTGAGACTTCCTCGATTTTTACTCAGGACCCCCGCTCCCGCCTGAGACTTCCGCGCGATTTACTCAGGAAAGGCGCTCCCGTCTATGACTTCCTCGCAATGTAATCAAGACCCCCGCTCCCGCCTCAGACTTCCGTGCAATTTACGTGGGAACGGCGCTCCCGCCTGAGACTTCTTCGAATTTTACTCAGGACCCCCGCTCCTGCCTGACATTTCCGCGCAATTGACTCAGGAACGGCGCTCCCGCCTGAGACTTCCTCGCAATTTAGTGAGGACCCCCGTTCCCGCCTGAGACTTCCGTGCAATTTGCTCAGGAACGGCGCTCCCGCTTGAGACTTCCTCGCAACTTCGTCAGGGCCCCCGCTCCCGCCCGAGATTTCCTCACAATGTACTCAGGACTGCGCTCTCGCGTGCGACGTCCTCACAAATTATTATGGAATTGCGTTTCGGCGCTCAGGAACCACGCACGCGCCAAGGACGCCTTCACAACGTGGTATATTCCCTCTTCCTTCGTCCTTCCCCCTCCCCTTCCTCCCACTCTCCCTCGTTCTTCCCCTCCTCCTCTTGCAGGGCCCGCGCCAATTCCAATGGCGGGCAGAAAGATGTACGCCCCCGAACAATTGTCCGCCCGTTCCGGTTTGCCCGTACGTCTAAGCCCGCCGGCCCCAGCAAAGAGAAATAATCCCCCCGAAAGGGGTGCGATCGAAGACGAAGAGGGCGGGCTTCGAGGGTGTAGGGCATACGTGTTGAATGACTCGCGGGCAAGTAAGAGCGTACAGCCTTAAAATGGTTGTTGTTGTTGTTGCTGCTGCTGTTGTTGTTGTTGTTGTTGTTGAATTCTCATTTCTAAAAAATATGTTTGATCCCCTCCCACCGGTGCATATTGTTTTTCTCAATCAAAGTGTGCCCTCGACGCTCGCACCCTGTTTTTTGACAACGGAAATCTTTCTACTCAAACTTGGCCCCATGGCCCCGGGTTGCAACAACAACGGCTCCCGCCTGAGACTTCCTTGCAATTTAGCCAGGACCCCCGCTCCCGCCCGAGACTTCCTCGCATTTTATTCCGGAATCGCGCTCTCGCTTGGGACTTCCTCGAATTTATTCAGGAATCGCTCTCCCGGCGTTCTGGAGTCGCGCTCTTGCTGGAGACTTGCTTCCAAGCTACTGAAGAATAGCGCCCTTGCGTTGGAATTTCTTGCAATTTGCTCACGCGGCGCGCTCCCGACACCCAGGCACCCAGGAGTCGCGCCCGTTGTGGCCCCATGTGCATGCCCTTCGTGGCCCCGCTGTCGCCGTTTGTGGTTTGTGGCCCCCTCACTGTCCTACGTGGCCCAGTTGTTACCCTCAGTGGCCCCATCGTTGCCTTATGTGGCCCCGCATTATCTGCCCTGCGTGGCCCCCGCTCGTTCGCGCTCTTCGTGGCCCCATACGCATTCCCATCGTGTCCCCGCTGTCGCCCTTCGTGGCCTATTTCGTGCCCTTCGTGGCCCTGCTGTCGTTTTCTCTCGCTCTCGCTTTCGCTCGTCGTCGCCGTCGTCGTCGTCGCCGTCGTCTTCGACGTCGTCGTCGTCGTCGTCGTCGTCGTCGTCGTGGTCGGTCCCCTGTCCGTCCCTCTTGGGGTCGGGTCGACGGTCCGCGGTCGCCCCGCCGATCAGCGCTGCCGCTGGCCAGGCCGACGGTACGCGGCCGCCCCGCCGCTTGCCGGGGCCCGGCCTGCAGGGAAGAAAGGTATACCCCCCAGAAAGGGTTCGATCGAAGACGAAGAGGGCGGGCATCGAGGGTTTGGGAAATAGGCGTTATTGGACACTCGAGCATATAAGGGCAATCGAGCTTAAACTTATTGTTGTTGTTGAGCTCTCACTTCTGAAGAATAATTATCATTGATCCCCTCCCACCGGTGCATACTGTTTTTTCTCTATCAGAGTGTGCCCCTCGACGCTCGCACCTTGTTTTTTGACAAAGAAAGTCTTCCTGCTCAAACTGGGCCCCTGGCCCCCGGGTTGCAACAACAACGGCTCCCGCCCGAGACTTCCTCGCATTTTATTCCGGAATCGCGCTCTCGCTTGGGACTTCCTTGCAATTAATTCAGGAATCGCTCTCCCGGCGTTGTGGAATCGCGCTCTTGCTGGAGACTTGCTTGCAAGCTACTGAAGAATAGCGCCCTTGCGTTGGAATTTCTTGCAATTTGCTCAAGCGGCGCGGTCCCGACACCCAGGCACCCAGGAGTCGCGCCCGTTGTGGCCCCATGCGCATGCCCTTCGTGGCCCCGCTGTCGCCGTTTGTGGCCCCCTCACTGTCCTACGTGGCCCAGTTGCTACCCTCAGTGACCCCATCGTTGCCTTATGTGGCCCCGCATTATGTGCCCTTCGTGGCCCCCGCTTGTTCGCGCTCTTCGTGGCCTCATGCGCAATCCCTTCGTGTCCCCGCTGTCGCCCTTCGTGGCCTACTTCGTGTCCTTCGTGGCCCTGCTGTCTTTCTCTCTCGCTCTCGCTTTCGCTCGTCGTCGCCGTCGTCGTCGACGTCGTCGTCGTCGCTCCCCTGTCCGTCCCTCTTGGGGTCGGGTGGAGGGTCCGCGGTCGCCCCGCCGATCAGCGCTGCCGCTGGCCAGGCCGACGGTACGCGGCCGCCCCGCCGCATGCCGGGGCCCGGCCTGCAGGGAAGAAAGGTATACCCCCCAGAAAGGGTTCGATCGAAGACGAAGAGGGCGGGTATCGAGGGTTTGGGAAATACGCGTTATTGGACACTCGAGCAGATAAGGGCGAACAGGCTTAAACTGATTGTTGTTGAACATTATTACTTCTAAAGAATAATTATTGTTGGGGCCCCTGGTGCATGGCCCCCCCGCCGCGCCTAGGCCGCAGCCACGTTTTCATCATTTTCGTGAGGAAGTCTCAGGCAAAACGGGTTGGTCCGGATCCGGTTGTGTTGTTACGATCGGTTTTCCCTTGCAAAAAAATAAGCTAAAGTGGACATTTCTTGTTCTAACATATCCAAACTTCAAGAATCCCTTGCAAAACATATGGAAAATTGGACACTCGCGCGCGCAAGACGAAATCCTTCCAAAACCTTAGTTTTCGTAGCGATTGTAACATTAAAACATATTTTTTTTTTTATATATAATAAAAAAAAAAAAAAAAAAAAAAAAAAAAAAAGTCAAAATTTCATCCCGCGCGCTCTTGCGGATTCGTAGGAAACCCAACACTTTTTAAACATTTCTGTCAAACGGGCTTTTGCGAGCAACTTTTTCGAACTTCTGCAACAACGGTTGCGCACCTGCCAGGGCCATCATCCCTGTCAAATAATACCATGCGGGACACATTCGTTTTTTCTTCGCGCGCGCACGCCGTCGTCGTCGGCCGCGGGGCCCTGAATAGTAGCCACGGTCGTCCGCATGCCACGAAGTGAAGTGTCCGAACGTCATAGGGCGGGAAGCTGGGTGTGGGTGGTGGCGAAGAGTCGTTTGGAAATTTGGTAGAGCTTGAACCGGCCCCCCCACAAAGTGGGGGCATTGCCCGCCTCCTATGAAAACCGTGGCACTGGTGAGAACGGAGTGTCCCCACGTGCTAGCAATTGAACATTATTAATTCTAAAGAATAATTATTGTTGGGGCCCCTGGTGCGCGCCCCCCCCGCCGCGCCTAGGCCGCAGCCACATTTTCATCATTTTCGTGAGGAAGTCTCAAGCAAAACGGGGTATACCAGATCCGGTTGTGTTGTTACGATCGGTTTTCCCTTGCAAAAAATAAGGCAAAGTGGACATTTCTTGTTCTAACATGACCAAACTTCAAGAATCCCTTGCAAAAAATGACACGAAGTGCACATTCGCGCGCGCAAGACGAAATCCTTCCAAAACCTTAGTCTTCGTAGCGATTTTCACATAAAAACATGAAAACCCAATGGTTTTTCAAAAAAAAGGTTTAAAAAATTAACCCCGCGCGCTCTTGCGGATTTCTTAGGAAACCCAATACTGTTTCAACATTTCTGTCAAACGGGCTCTCGCGAGCAACTTTTTTACGTGCTTCGAACTTCTGCAACAAAGGTTGCGCGCCTGCCAGGGCCATCATCCCTGTCAAATAATACCATGTGGGACACATTCGTTTTTTCTTCGCGCGCGCACGCCGAAATCTTCAAAAATCATTGGGTTTCTTAGGAATTTTAGCACCGCGCAACATAAAATCATACGAATCGCACCGTAGGTTCTCGAAAAACATCTGTACGAATTTTCAAAATTTCTACCCGCGCGCGCTGTCCGAATCCTTAAAAACCAATGGTTTTTCAACATTTATGTTATAGAGCTCGCGCGAGCTGTTTTCGCAAGCTCTTTCAACGGCGTTCGCGCGCCTGCCAGGGGCCACAATCCCTTGCAAAAATTATCATGCGGGACACATGCGCGCGTCGTCGCGTCGTCGTTGTCGGCATGGTACCACAACAAGTCAGTGTGTCACCACGTCATCGAACAAAATCACTGACCACTGTCACATCCGTAGCCATCTCGGATCAAGGTATCGCCTGTGTTCTTGGATGGGTCATGGCTTTGTCGGCGAAAGCCCTTGACGAGCAGTGTGGCCCAGAGCTGTCGCGGCCTCCCTTGGCCGACTGCGGCAGCCCGTTTTATTTGCATCAGGCGCTCGTTGCAAAGGGCATCCAGGTCAGTCACCAGGCGTGCAAGGTTCGGCGGGTCAAGTATCGGGTTGTGCCTGGCAAGGTCAGTATTTCTAGCGCCAAGGAGCTGGAGGAGCAGCACGGCTCTGCCATCCGCCATCTGGGCATCGAGTATAATACAGCTTTCAAATTATGTGGGGCGCTCCGACGGTTGGATCCACCACTGCATGTGTCAAATCCGGTCGCAACGGCGTGGCTACTGCAGTATTCTTCCAAAGACACGCTTGTCATAATGCAGAGCGCTGGCCATTTGGAGACCTGGTATGGAGAACGTATTCGCACAGACATGCCCGAGGGGACTACTGACGGGGCCGTCTTGAAGCAGTGGCTCCTGGGACATTTATCTGTATCTGCTGACGCCAGGGTATGCCAGAAGTGGCTCAGCACTGAGTGGGGCGCCAAGGGAGCATTCAATACTGCCCAAGCTGTGGAGGAATGTATAGGCCAGCGTCTTCGACTCAATCAGTATCGGGAGAGCTTCGCCGACGAGGCCGCCGCGGAGGTCCTCTCGCAGCTTCTCTCGGAGAGCGATCCTCCCGTCGCTGTCAGCGGTATGGTTTTGAGGCAATGGCACGTGAAGTATCACCCTGACTCTGGACCTTTGCAGTATGACACGGCTGAAAAGCTCGACGCGGCACTTGGTGACCACATGCGCGCGGTGTATCCAGGGCTGAAGTGCCACACGTTGCATGCCGCGTTGCGTATGCGACGGAAAGCTGTCTTGGTGTCCCGAGGAGTGTTGAGACAGTGGTGCGATGTGTATGCGTCGGTGAGCTCCTCAGTGCAGGCGGCGGCTTCATCCGCCCAGGCCGTCACCAAGCGCGTATTGAAGCGCCCGGCGGCACAGGTCGCAGGCGGGGTATTGAAACGGCCAGCCGCCACCGGATCTGTCCGCGTGGGCAAACGGCCTGCCGCGGTCGACTGGGAGGGGCCCGCATCGAAGCAGATCTGGTTCTTCTTCCTCCACAGATGTGGTTTGTATAAAGCTGCTGACGGGGGATGCTGTAGAGGCGGCATGCGGCAAGCGGTATCGAGAGCAGGTCTCCGACTTGGGCCTTGGCCTCACTTACCAGAATATGCAGGTGCGTCTGAAGGCCTGGGGGTATGAGGCGGGTCAGTATGCCTTGCGAGAGTGGCTGGGCAAGTATCGACTCGGAGACGGTGCCAAACATGGCAATTGCGCCGTCTACGCGTTGTCGCGCAGGGACCTCCAGCACTGGTATCACGTAGAAGGCTTGAGGGGGCGAGCGCTGGTGGACAAGTATCGCGCGGAGACCGGGGTATTTGCCAATTTGTTGTCCCTGGAGAAGTGGCTGAAGGCGCCCTCCCAGCAGCTGGCAATGCTGGAGAATGCTGAGGAGATACGCAGCCACGTATGCGGGGAGTATGTCCTGGAGCAGCTGCAGAAGGGTGTCTCGGCCGAGGAGGTGAAAAAGCAGTTACTGGCGCAGTATCTCGTGGATTGCAGGGCCACGCAGCGGCTCGTAGCGCATCGTCGCTATCGCGAGCCACGTGGCGAATGCTGGACCAGCGAGCACCTAGAGCAACAGGAGTGGGAGTTCTTGTATTCCTTGGTTTCTCTGGATAGCAAGCTCGGCCACGCCCGGGCGGATGGCTGTCGCGCCCGGGCTAGACCTGGTTTGGAGGCTGTGCGTGCATCTTTATGTCAGCGCTTGGGCGTGGCGGAAGAGTTGGCGCCTTTGCAGAATCTATCGGTATTTTTTGGTGACCACGAACGGCATGCCAAGTTGGCACTCGAGTATCCAGGTGCCTTCGTATACAAGGATGCGCTGCCAGGTCCTGTGGTGGAGGCCTACGAGAGGACCTTCCTGGGCCAGGTGCTGCCGAGGACTGCGCACGCGTGTATCTCCGACGCGCGTCCGTATTGTTGGCAATGGCAGGGCAGTGGGACGAACAGACTGGGGAGTATACCCCATCCAACGAGGAGGTGGCCGAGGGTATGAGGCGCTGGGCTATGCCACCCGGCGGGGGCGGGTTGGTATTCCACTGGCTCAAGGTTCAGGAGAGACAAAAGTACCACTACCACCAGCTAGGGGGGTGGCCGCTCCATCTTCGAGCTGGTGGCACCTCCTTCCGGGTATGCCTCCAGAGAGTGCCCGGAACGAGGTGCCACCAGCTCGAGGGGAAGGCGCGGCCACCCCCCTAGCTGGTGGTAGTGGTACTTTTGTCTCTCCTGAAAGGTGCTGCGCGAGACCACGTGGTTCGCGACTGCTGTGTACTTTCCGTGTATGTGGCAGGGACTCACGGGTGTATGCCTCTGCCTCTCGACGCCGGAGAGTACGCGCCAGTCCAAGGAGAACGGCATGGTCGAGAACCAGCGCCGTATGGGAGGCATCCAGACCCCAGAGTGGATGGCGTTCGCGGTATACTTCTACCCTGGCTTGGTATTCGGCAACTTTTCTGGTTTCGCAGATTCAGCCGCGAAGTATCTGGGCACACTTTCGGAAGTATTCCATCGGCTGTGCACCCAAGCCGGTATAGCGAACTGGAGATCGCACGTCTTCGTCGGGCACGGCGGCTGGGTGTATGCTGGCTTGCGCAGGCTGTTGCAGCTCCTGCGTATTCACGTGCATTCCGAGGTGGTATCAGGTCTGTCATACAGGCGCATGGCGAGCCTGGATGTATTTGTGGCAACACACACGGGATCCATGGGTATGGAGCCGCCATCTATGGCTCTGTGGAATGCCTCCGACGACGTCAAGGATGGTATCACCTATTTCCCGAAGCAGGACCATTGGTGGCACATGCCAGTATGGCGTTCTTTCGGGCAGTCCGAGTATGGGAATGTCATGGATTACCAGGTGGATCTGGGTATGCCGGCGCATGTCCAGGGCGTCCTGGCGGTATTGGCGCCCCACGCACGCACGGGCGATGTATCCGCGAGGAGGCGTATCGGCACAATGCTTGGACACTTGGCCCCTGATGTATTGCTGCCAGGAGCGCAGCTTGCAGCATTGCGCCCGATGCGTGCCATTAGAGACAGGCGTATGCCAGAAGATGATGAGCACAAAGACTCGTCTCTTTAGTATGTCTCCAGAGCACGTATGTGTCCAGAGCCGCCGCGCCTTGTCCTGCTCCTCCTCCTCCTCCTCCTCCTCCTCCTCCGGCGGGGGGCGTGAGGATCCGGCGTCGCTGACAACCATCGGGACAACCATCGGGACCACCATCGGAACAACCATCGGGACAACCATGGGGACAACCATCGGGACAACGATCGGGACAACCACAACCATCAGGACAACCATCGGGACAACCATCGGGACAACCATCGGGACAACGATCGGGACAACCATCGGGACAACCATCGGGAGAACCATCGGAACAACAATCGGGACAATCATCGGGACAATCATCGCGACAACCATCGGGACAACCACAACCATCAGGACCTCCAACCAGAGAGAGCTAGTCACGTGTATTTCGTAGACGAATGAGCCAGTATTGCACATTGAGGCCGGAACGACAACCACAGAACAAGAATGAGCATGTATCGTCTCGCAACAACGGAAACAAGTCCTGTGGTATGCTGGCGCCACGCACGTGGTACCACTCAAAATAAGTGTCTTCGCTTGTGTGGTACAGAAACGGAAAAACGTCGGAAAACGGTACAGGTGTCCAGTGTTGGAACAGGGGGAAAAGTCGTATACTAAGCTAGCTTCCACAAAATGTTACCACAACAAGTCACTGTACCCATGCGCCAGTGTAGTAGCCAAGGTCGTCCGCAGGCCACGAAGTGAAGTGTCCGAACGTCATAGGGCGGGAAGCTGGGTGTGGGTGGTGGCGAAGAGTCGTTTGGAAATTTGGTAGAGCTTGAACCGGCCCCCCCACAAAGTGGGGGTATTGCCCGCCTCCTATGAAAACCCTGGCACTGGTGAGAACGGAGTGTCCCCAGTCTTAAATGATTGTTGTTGTTGAACATTATTAATTCTAAAGAATAATTATTGTTGGGCCCCCTGGTGCACGGCCCCCCTGCGCCGCCTAGGCCGCAGCTACATTTTCATCATTTTCGTGAGGAAGCCTCAGGTAATTCGATGTGATCAAGATCCGGTTGTTTTGTTCCCCCCCGCTTTCCCTTGCAAAAAACACTATAAAATGACATTTCTTGTTCTAATATAATCAAATTTCAAGAATCCCTTGCAAAAAATAAGGTAAAGTGGACATTCGCGCGCGCAAGACGAAATCCTTCCAAAAGCTTAGTGTTCGGAGCGATTTTAACATAAAAACATCAAAAAACCAATGGTTTTTCAACAAAAAAATGTCAAAATCTCATCCCGCGCGCTCTTGCGGATTCGTAGGAAACCCAACACTTTTTAAACATTTCTGTCAAACGGGCTTTTGCGAGCAACTTTTTCGAACTTCTGCGACAACGGTTGCGCACCTGCCAGGGCCATCATCCCTGTCAAATAATACCATGCGGGACACATTCGTTTTTTCTTCGCGCGCGCACGCCGTCGTCGTCGGCCGCGGGGCCCTGAATAGTAGCCACGGTCGTCCGCATGCCACGAAGTGAAGTGTCCGAACGTCATAGGGCGGGAAGCTGGGTGTGGGTGGTGGCGAAGAGTCGTTTGGAAATTTGGTAGAGCTTGAACCGGCCCCCCCACAAAGTGGGGGTATTGCCCGCCTCCTATGAAAACCCTGGCACTGGTGAGAACGGAGTGTCCCCACGTGCTAGTAATTGTTGTTGTTGTTGTTGTTGTTGTTGTTGTTGTTGTTGTTGTTGTTGTTGTTGAACCTTAATTACTAAACAATTATTATTGTTGGACCCCCTATATTCGCCCTGGCGCTCTCGCCGAGGCGCCGGCCGCATTTCCTCTGAAATTGAGGCTCACGCTCAGGCGTTTTGGGGTTCCGCCAAAACCGGCCCCCCAACAACAACAACGCTCCGGCTCGAGACTTCCTCCTTTTTTACTCGGGTTCGGTGCTCTTGCTCGCCGCCGAGAGCGGCTCCCGGGCCGGACGCCCGGGTCGGCGCCCGAGCCGGCGCCCGGGCGCCGGAAAATCGAGTTCCGAGGCGGCGCCGAAAAAAGGCCATTCCAATATACATTTTTCTTTCGAAAATGCTGAATTTCTGCTTCCGGCGCCCGGGAGGGAGGCCGTCCGGGCCGATTCCGGAGCTCGGGCCGGCACCCGGCCCGGCTCCCGGGCCGGACGCCCGGGTCGGCGCCCGAGCCGGCGCCCGGGCGCCAGAAAATCGAGTTTCGAGGCGGCGCCGAAAAAAGGCCATTTCAATACACATTTTTCTTTCGAAAATGCTGAATTTCTGCTTCCGGCGCCCGGGAGGCCGTCCGGGCCGATTCCGGAGCCTGGGCCGGCACCCGGCCCGGCTCCTGGGCCGGACGCCCGGGTCGGCGCCCGAGCCGGCGCCCGGGCGCCGGAAAATCGAGTTCCGAGGCGGCTCCGAAAAAAGGCCATTCCAATATACATTTTTCTTTCGAAAATGCTGAATTTCTGCTTCCGGCGCCCGGGAGATAGGCCGTCCGGGCCGATTCCGGAGCTCGGACCCGGCTCGGCTCCCGGGCCGGACGCCCGGGTCGGCGCCCGAGCCGAGCCGGCGCCCGGGCGCCGGAAAATCGAGTTCCGAGGCGGCGCCGAAAAAATGCTATTCCAATACACATTTTTCTCTGGAAAATTTTGAATTTCTGCTTCCGGCGCCCGGGAGGCCGTCCGGGCCGATTCCGGAGCTCGGGCCGGCACCCGGCCCGGCTCCCGGGCCGGACGCCTGGGTCGGCGCCCGAGCCGGCGCCCGGGCGCCGGAAAATCGAGTTCCGAGGCGGCGCCGAAAAAACGCCATTCCAATACACATTTTTCTTTCGAAAATGCTGAATTTCTGCTTCCGGCGCCCGAGAGGCCGTCCGTGCCGATTCTGGAGCTCGGGCCGGCACCCGGCTCGGCTCCCGGGCCGGACGCCCGGGTCGGCGCCCGAGCCGGCGCCCGGGCGCCGGAAAATCGAGTTCCGAGGCGGCGCCGAAAAAAGGCCATTCCAATACACATTTTTCTTTCGAAAATGCTGAATTTCTGCTTCCGGCGCCCGGGAAGCCGTCCGGGCCGATTCCGGAGCTCGGGCCAGCACCCGGCCTGGCTCCCGGGCCGGACGCCCGGGTCGGCGCCCGAGCCGGCGCCCGGGCGCCGGAAAATCGAGTTCCGAGGCGGCGCCGAAAAAAGCATTCCAATACACATTTTTCTTTCGAAAATGCTGAATTTCTGCTTCCGGCGCCCGGGAGGCCGTCCGGGCCGATTCCGGAGCTCGGGCCGGCACCCGGCCCGGCCAGCACCCGGCCTGGCTCCCGGGCCGGACGCCCGGGCAGTTCCGATCGCGCCGAAAAGAGGCCATTCCAATACACATTTTTCTTTCGAAAATGCTGAATTTCTGCTTGCGGCGCCCGGGAAGCCGTCCTGGGCCGATTCTGGAGCGGCTTTGGGCCGGACGCCCGAGCCGGCGCCCGTACGTGGTGCTTCTCTGCTTCTGGCGCTTGCGCAGCTTCCCGAGCCGCCTCTGGGACCATATCTGGGCCGGTCCAGCGATAGGTTTCCTGGATGTGCTGAACCATCCAACTTTTTGAGACTTCTGCGTCTCAAGGATAGGGAGAGAAGACATTAAAAGAGGATCAAAAAGCAACGTCGCTATGAACGCTGGGCTGCCACAGGCCAGTTCTACTTACTTGGACTACTACTACCGTTACCACTACTACTAGTGCTACAGCCGCAACAACAATATCATCAACTGCTGCTACTACAACTACTCATCCTTCCTCCCCCTCCTCCCCCTCCCTTCTCCTCCTCCCCCTCCCTATCTCTCTCATCTCCCCCTCCTCTTCCTCTTCCTCTCCCTCTGAGATGCGGGGCATGCGCAAGGCGATTGCGAAGGCGATGTGCCGTCCGAGCTATGGATGTTGAAGTTCCTCGGAAGAGGTGGTGGCCAAACCTTCTTGGGCGGGATATCTGGGTGAGGGAATATCGGATCCCGCATGCCAGAAAAATCCCCCATGATGGGGTGTGTTATCCAGATGGATGCATGTGTCATGTGGAAGCATGGCGCATGAGGGTAACATGGTTGTTGTTGTTGTTGTTGTTGTTGTTGTTGTTGTTGTTGTTGTTGTTGTTGTTGTTATTGTTGAACTCTCATTCCTGAAGAATAATTATTGTTAATCCCCCCGTCTGGTGCACATTGTGTTTTTTCGATTGAAGTGCCCTTCCCGGGGCTCGCACCCTGTTACTATTCAGGGAAAATCTTGAAAGTCAAACAATGTCGGTGGCCCCCGGTTTGCAACAACAGCGGCTCCCGCCTGAGACTTCCTCACATTTTAGCCAGGACCCCCGCTCCCGCCTGAGACCTCCTCGCGCTATATTCAGGAATCGCGCTCTCGCTTGGGACATCCTCAGAGTGTATTTTCCCGGCGATGTGGAGTCGCGCTCTCGCTGGAGACTTGCTTGCAATTTACTGAAGAATAGCGCCCTTGAGGTGCAATTTCATATAATTTACTCGAGCGCCGCGCTCCCGACGGCCCGACACCCAGGAGTCGCGCTCACGCTGAGGACCCCCTCACAAGTTACATAGGAATCGGAATCTCGCTGCCCTTCGCGGCCCCGTTGCAGCCATTCGTGGCCCCCTCGTTTTGTTTCGTGGCCCCGTTGCAACCCTTCGTGGCCCACTCGCTGCTCTTCGTGGCCCCGTTGCAGCCCCTCGCGGCCTCCTCGCTGCCCTTCGTGGCCCCGCTGCAATCCTTCGTAGCCCCCTCGCTTTGTTTCGTGGCCTCGTTGCAACCCTTCGTGGCCCCCTCGCTGCCCTTCGTGGCCCCGTCGCAATCCTTCGTGACCCCGTTGCAGCCCTTCGTGGCCCCCTCGCTGCCCTTCGCGGCCCCGTTGCGTCCCTTCGTGGCCCCCTCGCTCCCCTTCGTGGCCCCATATGCATGCCCTTCGCGGCCCCCGCTCGTTCGCGCCCGTGGTGGCCCCACGTGCATCTGTCGTACGTGGCCCAGTTGCTATCCTGAATGGCCCCATCGTTGCCTTCTGTGGCCCCACATTATCTGCCCTTCGTGGCCCCCGCTCGTTCGCGCTCTTCGTGGCCCCATACGCATTCCATTCGTGTCCCCGCTGTTGCCCGTCGTGGCCTACTTCGTGTCCTTGTGGCCCTGCTGTCGTTCTGTTTCGCTCTCGTTTGCGCTCGTCGTCGTCGTCGCCGTCGTCGTCGTCGTCTCCGTCGTCGTCGTCGTCGTCGTCGTCGTCGTCGTCGTCGTCGTCGTCGTCGTCGTCGTCGTCGTCGTGGTCGGTCCCCTGTCCGCCCCTCTTGGGGTCGGGTGGGCGGTCCGCGGCCGCCCCGCCGATCAGCGCTGCCGCTGGCCAGGCCGACGGTACGCGGCCGCCCCGCCGCTTGCCGGGGCCGGGCCTGCAGGGAAGAAAAATATACCCCCCAAAAGGGGTTCGATCGAAGGCGAAGAGGGCGGGCATCGAGGGTTTGGGAAATAGGCGTTATTGGACACTCGAGCAAATAAGGGCGAACAGTCTTAAAATGATTGTTGTTGTTGCTGCTGTTGTTGTTGGATGTTAATTACTAAGCAGTTCTTATTGTTGGACACCTTAAAGGCGCTATGGCGCTCTCGCCGAGGCGCCGGCTACATTTTCATTGAAAATGAGGCCCACTCTCGAGCGGTTTGGGGGGCCGCCGAAACCGGCCCCCCGACTACAACAACACTCCCCCTCGAGATTCTTCTTTTTTACCCAGGGCCGGTGTTCTTGCTCGCCGCCGGAAGCCACCGTCCCAACACAACCAGCGTTCCCGCTCGAGACTTCCTCCCGTTTTACCTTGGACTGGCGCGCTAGTCTTTCTCTAATCGGCGCCGCCCCCAGCAAAAACAACGCTCCAGTTCGAGGTTCAACCCCTCTATTTTACTCCGGGCGGTGCTACTCTTCGCCGCCGAAAACTGCCACCCCGACAGAACTAGCGCTCCCGCCCGAGACTTCCGTTTTACGCTGCACTGGCGCCCTGCTCTCTTTTGAATTGGCGCCACTCCCAGCAAGAACAACACTCCCGCTCGAGACTTCCTCGTTTGTTCCTGGAGACGGTGCTGTTCCTCGCCGCCGACAACCCCCGTCCCGACAAAACCACGACTCCCGCTCCATGCCTCCTCCGTTCCTCCTCGCCGCCGAAAACCGCCGCCCCGACAAAACCAGCGCTCTGGCCCGAGACTTCGTTTTGTATTACGCTGGACTAGCGCCCTACTCTCGTCAGCATTGGCGCCGCTCCCAACAACAACAGCAGCCCTGCTCGAGACCTCTCCCCTTTCTATTCAGGGCCAGGTTCTTGCCTCACCGCCGACGGCCCCCATCCCCACTAAGGCAATCCTGTCGTTCGATACTTCCTTGTGATTTGCCCTTCGCTGGGGTTCCACTGGCGGTCTCGCATCGGCGCAGCAAGGCGCGGGCATGTGTTTTCGAGGCGGGATATGTTGAAATTCCTCGGAGGAGTTTGCAAGACCTCATTAGGCGGGAGATCTGGGAATGGGAATAACGGGCCCCGCTATAGAACAATAGTCTCCCAGTACGTGGATGGTTATCATGATGGTCGCATGCTTCGCGTGGAAACATCGCGCATGAGGGTAAAATGATTGTTGCTGTTGTTGCTAAAACTATTGTAGTCGTAGTTGTAAATGTAGCTGCTGATATTGTAATTGATGTTGGTGTTGATGTTGTCGTTGTTGTTGTCGTCGTCGTTGAAATGTCCCGACTAAAGAATAATCATGGTTGATCCCCCCTCCGGTGCACATTGTACTTTTTCCATCGAAGTGCCCTTCCCAGGGCTCGCACCCTGTTTTCATAAGGGAAAATCTTGAAACTCAAACTGCGCCCCTGGCCCCCGGGTTACAACAACAACGGTTCCCGCCTGAATCTTCCTCACACTTTAGCCGGGAGCCCCGCTCCCGCCTGAGACTTCCTCGCGTTTTATTCATGTTTAGTCTCTCGCACAGCGGAGAATGCGTCTCGAGTCTCACTGGCAGCGTCTTCGCGCAGCGGGCGCCTATCGCCCCAGGTGGGGCGAGTGACCGATACCCAGAACAAAATGAAATATCGAAAAAGGGGTTTGGGGGGAGGGCCGGTTGATCTGTGGAGCCACAGGCTATAGGCATAGACCACAGAGCGACAACTCGTGATCAACAAACATCTCTGCGCACGCACTCCCATGTTTAGTCTCTCACACAGCGGAGAATGCGTCTCGAGTCTCACTGGCAGCGTCTTCGCGCAGCGGACGCCTATCGCCCCGAACCATCCCAAACCAGATGTTCACAGATCCCAAGAGGGGATCCTAAAAGCGAGCGAGAGACGGCGCCAATGGGAGTCAAGGGCAGAAGACCAGGGCCCTCTCAACAACCCAGCAGCTTCGACCTGCAGGGGGCTGAGAGGGTGAAAGCAAGGCCCCGCGCCAGCGCGCGTGGGTACTCGGCGGCAAGTGCTGTCCAGTGAATGCCCTCATTAGACTTACCCGAGAGATGCCAATGCGCTTTTCCTGTTCTAGAACAGTGGCCTCTGTGGGCCCTGCACTGCTTGCCTAGGCGCCCACAGTCATCGACATAACTATTTCCGACGAAGAACTTTGTTCGTTTTCGCCATCGAATGCCATACTGGCACTGGTCGCATACTATCTCGTGGCACCAGCCTAGTCGCAAAAACTCTTGGAGGACTGGAGCCTTGAAAGCGTACGAACTACCAGGATTCTCCAGGATCCACGGCACTTGCTGGGGCACGCACGCGCTGCACAGTTGCTTTCAGCAAAGCGTTTCCGTGGTCCACACGGGCCTGCAAGTGGGGCTCCAGGCTGGGAAGCCCCATTGGGAAGATATCTGACCGAAGTCGCCCTGCTTGGGCTATTGAGAAGGAGGTGCATGGTAAAGCTATCATGGCTCCTGCGATTTTTCCAGCTCTAACGTCGGACAGAAGCTTAACTAAGGACAGGAGGTCGAGAATGTCAAAGCCTTTCTTCAACTCCAACTCATTACAAGCAAAGCCGTTACTTCTCAGGGCGCGAGCCGCGCCTCCAGTTCCCGAGAATACATCGATGAACCACTGACCCCGACTCACGTCTAATCGCACCGCGTTACCACCCTGCCCCGCAGGATAACATCCTCGAGCTGTGATTCGCATGCCCGAAAGTGCTGCAAGAGGTTTGACGGGAACCGCAGCTCGCTGTGTCGAAGTCGGGCATGTTTTTCGTACCTCATCACGCTGCTGTCGGCTTTCCATCCTCCCCGTTGCTTTACTTCCGCAAGGCTTCTCCATCTGTTCTCTCTGTCGATCGAGGCACCTGAATGCCTGGTCTGGTACGGGGCCACCGTTGCGTTCAACGCCTTGGCACACTGATTGAACATCTTCAGTCACTCCCAGTATCCGAACCCCCAGTCCGCCTTTCGACTGGTCTGATTTGCCAAGATATGCAGGAGAGGACCAATAAATTGGAGCCACGGGCTGTCGAGCATCATCGAGTGATCGTACTCCCCGGCTTTGTCTGGCACTCCTCCCTCGGCCGGATGCACCAGCAGGCTCCAGCGTCCGTGGACGGACTTGGGCGCCAGGAAGCTCTCCGGCCCCAAGGCGAGGATGCTGCTGGGCCTCAGGTAGGTACTCACTGAGAGCAAGACAAACAACGCCATTTTTGCCTCTCCCCGCTTCATCATCTCGTTGGCCATTCCCGCCCACAGACAGAGCGGCTCCGGGCGCCTTGACCTCCCTGGCGCCAGCCGCCGCCAGCCCTTCAGCGCTCGCCAGGCCCTGGGGGTTCGACGGTCGCCCAGCCGCCCGAAACGCGGCTCCGCGTGCATCAGGGCGGCCATCAGCTTGGCCCCTCGGTGGGCCTGCTCGCCCAAG
Source organism: Prorocentrum cordatum (assembly GCA_963575745.1). Lineage (NCBI taxonomy): Eukaryota > Dinophyceae > Prorocentrales > Prorocentraceae > Prorocentrum > Prorocentrum cordatum. The sequence goes on along the minus strand of CAUYUJ010018327.1, from coordinate 787,660 downwards.
AAGAAGTCACTCTCGAACAGACGCACCAGTGACTCGTCGACCTCCTCGTCGCTGAACCTCTTCACGTCGTCGATGCGAGAGTGACTTTTCCAGCGCTCCAGCTCGGCCTGATACTGCCGTCGGGTCGGCTCCTGCACAGCTTTCTGCTCGAGCAGACTGCTGCCCGAGTTCAGCAGCTCGCAGGCCTCTGCCACGTAGTTCATCACCCGCCGCTTGCGCCGCCGACGAAGCACCCGCTCTCGCCCTGCGCCTGGCGACTCCCCGCCTTCGGACGTCGCCCCAGTGCTGCTCGAGCCACTCGGCTGAGCACCGTCCTGCCGCGACGCTGCGGCGCCTCGGGTGCCGTACGGAGCCTCCGCCTCCTGGGTTAGCCCCTCCAGGCTGGGCGGGCGCGAGGCTCGCGGAGCCTCGCAGCCTCTGGGTGGCCCCGCTGGCGGCAGCAGCCTGGCTCGTCTTGCCTGCGGCAAGGCCACGGCCTCCCGTAGGGCGCCCAGCTCCCGCTTCCGCCCGCCCGCGCTCACCGTCTTGGCGCGATCCGGGCCAGCGGGGGGCGCCAGCGACCGCCTCCTCATCTGGCTTTAGGCCAGACGGCGCGGCGCCACGACATGAGATCTCTGAACCGTTGGCAGGATTCGAAGATAGAAGACTGGCTCGGTCGAAGCCACAAGGAGCCGAGGCCCCGCTGGTTGGAGCCAAAACGGCTACGCGGCCCGATGTCGGCTGCCGACCAGGCAGCAACGAGACAGAAGCGGAATCCACAGCCTGTTCTGAGGCGGACCTCTCTCTGAGGACCCGCGCTCCATCAACCTTTAAAGCGCCCCCCCCCCCCCGTGGTTTGCAATCTACCCCCTTGGAAGGGTCATCAATTCGTGAAAGGGCCATCGGCACTGTTAAATTCCAAGGGAATCCACCGAACTACGGCACTGATGTTCTTTGCGAGGCAGTAACTACAGAAACGACGTACTTGATTCAGCAGGAGGTAGTCTCTGGCTCGACACCTATCGAACGCGAGGCACACAGACATGTTATCCACGAGCAATAACTGACGAAGATTGCGCCCGAACGTAAGGAGGGCCAATCTGCGCAGATTCATCACTAAGGCACGAGCCCCCAGGTGCACAATCCCTTGTTTCCAGCGCCAGGGACCCCACAAGGTCGGGCTCCAAAGCTCGGGCGCGAGCCCCTCCCGAGGAACCTCCAAAAACTCAGGGTCCAGGCCCCGGGCGCCGGGGGGCAGCAATACAGCGCCAGTGTGCACCACGCTGCCTGCGTGAATCACAGCGCCCGCGCACACCACAGCGCCTGCCAGGCGGGAGAAGGCGCGGGGCAGCCCAGTCTCTATCTTCTCCATGGCGCTGGGTCCACAGTCGCTACATGCAGCAAGGACAGGTGGTAACGACGCAAAGTCCTCGGGAACCGAAGTTTGGATTTGTTGGCAAAAACTGCCCAATGAAGACGGCAAAGGACAGGCCGCAGAGGCATGGACAAAGGTACCCTGGAGAAGGCGCGCGTCCATATCAGGCGCGTCGACTGCATCGCACTGCAACCGGGCACTGGCCAGAAGGCAGAGTGGTCGAACCAGCCTGCGTTGGCTGAGCCATCGATGACGGCAACGACGACGACGATGATGGTCTGGCTCTGTTTTCCTTTGTCCGTCCCTCGTCCACAACTACATATCCCACACCGGCTAACCCCGATCGATGTGTGGTCCCCCCCCAGCACGATCGTTAACGTTACCTGGGGTGGGGCGGGGTTTGGCCCGGGTAACGAGCGTTACGCCGGGCAGGAGAAAACACGCTCACTTAGAGCGCCCATGTATTGATCGATCTCCACCAAGATGACGCCAAGAGGCGCCCGGGAGGCCCCAAGAGGCGCCCAAGAGGCCTCCAAGAGGCTCCCAAGACACCGCCAAGAGGCCCAAGAGTGTCCCAAGAGCGCTCCAAGAGAGACCCGTCCTCTGTGTGCTGCCCACTTCCCTGATCGAGGCAACTCCTCGGGGCATCGTTTCTGGATGGGCTGGTGAAGTTGCGCGAAGAGTCAAATGATTCGGAACAGATGTTGGAATGTATACATGAATTGATAGTGCTGTTGGCATTTAGGTTGGTATTTAGGTTTTGTTTTTCGAAGACGCCGACGTCTCGCCGAATGGACGCTCCTAACCCAAGAAAAACATTTACCTAAGGGAGCCCATTCATCTGGGCTCGAATGGGCCCGTGAAAAACATTGTCGATACCACATTTGGGAGAGGCCCGGGTGCGATGCCTGCTAAATCGCGGTGGCCATTGGGCTCTGAAGACGAGCTCGTCTACCCCGCCAACGCGGGCACTCTACATTAGAAAGCGGTCCGACCTGGGGGCGGACGGGCCCGTGAATCTCCCGTTCTTGACTTCTCCTTGACATGCCCGAGTGCTATGCCTGTAACGTCGCGGTGAGGTGAGACGCGCGTAAGTCCGAGAAGTAGCTACCAGCGACGGGGTATGCATGAATCTGAGTGGGTTTGACTTGTGAATCTGCGTGCGAGTGAATCTGACTCTGAGTGTCGTGAACGAGTGACTCTGAGGAGCCGAATGCGTGACACTAGCAACGTGAAGCCCGTGCTCAGAATATTGGGAGAAATTGCCCAGGATCAACAAAGTGGCGTGTGGGCAGAGGGGAGGGCGAAGGGAACAGCAGAAGGGGAGGACGGGGAGAGGTGGACTCCTGGCACTGCAGCCTCATACTCGCGAAGTGGGATCCGTCCCCCAGTGCGCACGGGCCTGCACCGTGTGATAGCGGGAAGCCAAGAAAAGAGGAGGGCGATGAGGAGGCGGAGCAGCCAACAGGAAGAAGGACGGGGGGAGCGCAATTGATACCTGTCCGTGCCACCCTGTGTTCGCTCCTCAACCTGTGCATTTGATCGCTACTGTTACCTGCATTTGGTCCCCCGTCGCTCAGTCCCAAGCTTCCTGACGCACTTGGCCACGAAGGTCTGCCCCGTGTCCTCCTCGCGAACCAGCTGGACTGTGGCATAATGCCCCTGGTCGGTGGGTGACGCGCGTGCTCTGCCGGTGCTCGCTGCAGGACAGAGCACAGAAGACGAGAAGTCAGCTACCAAGCGGAGGGCATCTCTCGTCAGAGTGCTTATCCGCCACCGTGCCAGCGGCACGTTGAGGTGTGTAAGTCGCACCAGCCCTTTAAGGCGTGAGTGGTTTAGGGCGTTTCCTCTTCCCCCCCCCGTCTTTCCCTCCGGGGAAGGGCTTACCCCTGCCCCTTTCCCTCTCCCCCCAGACCTGGACGGGGCGTTTCGCGGGTAGTTGGAGCGTCCAAGACGGCCTCGGCGAGAAGGCCAATATGATGGATTTTACTCAGATGTTGGTAACATGTTGGCCTCCTGGGGGGGTGGCTAATTGAGTACGTCCCCTTCTCTGATCGAGCGCCTACAACATGGCCCCAAGATCTTCGAGGCTCCCAGGAGTGCCCCAAGAGTGTCCAAAGAGGCGCCCAGGAGGCCGCGAAAGGCCGTCGAGAGGTTCCCAAGATGCACCCAAGAGACCCCAAAGAGGCTCCAAAAGGCTTCCCCAAGGCACCCAAGACGCTCCAAAAGCGCGATCGCCAACAGGCCCACAAAACGCACCAAAAAGCCCCCCAAAAACTATCAATAGACATCGGAAGAGAAACCAGGAGGCACCCACTAGGCCTCTGGCCTTTCTGCTGCGCGTGAAACAGAATAATGGTAATGCTGATTGAAATCTGTTTACAGTGAGCGGACGAACGCTAGAGTACACATATGTGTCACACCGCCAGATGGCGGTTACAATGCTTGAGCCAAGCGCCAGTAGCAGCACAGCATCCCTGTATTACACCGCATGCTCCTCCGCATCCCTGATCAAGGTAACTCGCCTGGGCATCGCTTCTGGATGGGCTAGTCGGGTTACGCGACGTGTTTAGAATATGTCTGTTGTCTCGTAAGATGTCTGAACTGTTTCTACGTGTAGCAGACCTCGCTTTCGTCGCGCCCATCTTCAGAAAATCGTCGCGTCTATCTTGTCCATGCGCGCCTCACACTTATCGCGAGAGAACTTCTCCCCCCGCGCAGCTTGTCTGCGCTCGCAGGGCATTTCTCTGAAGACAAGGGGCGGGCTCCACGGCCAAATACATGGCATGGGCCATTCTTCTTGGAGTTAACGCTCAAGGCGCGGCTCTGGGAGCGATCGCCGCCCTTGCCGCCGCCTATGGACCGATCGGAGGGGCGCTCCTGGCTCCTGCCGCGATCGCCGCCCTTGCCCTTTCCACCGCCTTTCTCTTTATATTTGTTCTTCTTTCCACCGCCCTTGCCGCCGTCCTTGCCCGATTGGGCAGGCGCGGCCTGTGCTGGAGTGGCGGGGCCCCCGGTTCCCTTCGGGCGCCGGCGCTGGCGCTGTGCCCGAGTGCGTGGGCATTTGCCTTGAAGGAACTTGTTGCGTGGTACCGACTGCTTAAGGCGACCGTCTTTCATGCGCAGATTCTGCCCGCCCTTGCCGGCGCCCCTCCCATCCTTCCTCCTTCTCGCCTCCCGCGGGAAAACCGCATGAATCAGCGTTCTCCACTGCTTTTCGCGATTGATCCGTCCTTTTTCTCTGCGCGCGAAGTCGCTGGCCCTCGATGGCGACCGCCCGCAGGTCTTGCTGCCAGTGCCGCGCTCACCCTTGTAATGGTCATAAAGTATAAGAGGGAAGTTTAGGTGGACATGCCCCTGCATCGCGGTGCGGAAGGAGTCATTCAATCCCACCATCTCGTTGAGCGTTCTCGCCCGCTCAGCATGGAAATGGAGCGAGTCGGCATCCGCCTCCGTGCCCGCGCCACGGATCTTCATCTCCATGAGATCCGCGCACGCACACACCTGGCCATGATCTTTGCGGGTGGTCGCACGCACGGCAATGATGCGCAACATTTCATGACCTATCATCATGCTTCTGGCGGTTTGCGAGGAGATGTCCAATCTTTCGGTCTCACTCGCAATTTGGCGCATCTGTGATGGCGACTGCCAGCCTTCATCTATCTTGTTGACCTTTCCTCTGCGATCAGCAGGTCGAGCTGGACGAAATGGCCGGGATCCCTCTACTCCTTCGCATCTACACATCTACGATCAAAAATAAGGGGCCGCGCGCGAACCCTACCCCTTACCCCCCCCCCCCCCCCCGCACACACACACACGCACACACACACGCACACGCACACACACACACACACACACACACACACGCACGATTTCTGAAGGGGAGGGCGGGGTTCGCTTCGCTCGGGAGCTCCCGAGCGAAGTGAAACCCCACCCTCCTTGCAGACATCTTGGGGGCAGGGGTAGGGTTCGCGCGTGGCCCCCTAAACAACGCCCGCGACCCCCATGGCAGCACCCCAGAACTCGGCGAAGCCGACGCCGCCGTCCTGACAACATTGCGACGCCACCGCTGGTAGTTGGCAGCATCGGGGATCGCTTCCAAGACTATCTTCTCCGTCTTGCCTGCGTCGCTCCAATATGGCGCAGTGGCTGGGCAAGATCCAACAACGGGAATGGGGGGCCATCGCCGCCGCCGCCTCCCGGCGGATCGCCTCCAGGCGGCCCTCCGCCACGCTGGCGCCGGCGATCTGGACCCCCATCTTCTTCTCCGTCGGACGTTGGGTGCCCATCGTCTGCAAGGCATCAGTCGCCATCGCTTTCGCCATCGCCATCTTCCCCATCATCTCCGCCGTCATCACCAGGAGGACCTGGGCCTGGATGTCTCGGAACTGGCGCCTTCCTTGGGGGGGTGGCCCCATTCTCCTGATCTTTCTGTTTGATGATGCTCGGCGAGCTCCCCGGCGCTGGAGGCGCGCGCCCTGGGAAAGAGGTCGCGACGCTGGCGCGAGCTGCCCTCGAGTTGGCGTGCTGGGGCCGGGGCCCCGTGCTCGACCCCATGCCCCCTGCCCTGGGCCTGCTGCGCCGGGGCGGCAGCCGCTTCGGTCCTTTTCTCGCGCGCCTCTTGGACATCCACCCTGCGCTCGGCGCGCATCCTGGCGTTTTCCTCCTCCCGCGGCATAGCCTGCCCGAGCTTTTCCTTGTGTTTCTCATCTTCGGCCCTCGCAGCTTCTTCGAACTCAAGCGGCCTCTCCGATCCAGCGCTCTCGGCCGGGGGATCGCCGCCGCCCGATGCATGGCCCTGGGCGCGCGCTGGCCGAAGCAATCGATCGACCGCCCTCGGCATAGACGCAGCGGCGCTCTGTTCCTGAAGTTTATTCTTGCCTGGCGTTTCTCACTTTCTTCCCCCTGAAATATTTCCTCAGCTTCGCTCTTTTCAACTGCTGAATCCTTCCCGTAGCAGCGTGCGCGCGTCTGGCCAACCAGCGCAAAGCGCCCGTCGCAAACGCCTCTGTTGCACGAGAGGCAGTCGCGAGTAGCCACTTTGGAACGCAGATAACGCCACATACCTCCCGCGCGGGGAGCCCGCCCGAGATCCCGCGCGCGGCCGGGCGCCTAGCCGCAGTCGTTGCCAGCGACGGCGCGGCGAGCGCCGCCGAAGGACTCGCTTGGGCCACCGACCTGGTGCATGAAGACGTTGCCGAAGATGCCCCGATCGGGTTCCAGTGTATCTGGTGCTGATCAAGCTTGCGATGCGAACTGCCCCGCTCGGCTTCCCGATGCTTTGCCATTCGGGCGACCTCCAGTTCTGCTGCGAGAGTACTCGCTGCGACCTTCTCCCCGGCGGCCACCTCGACTCGTCGCATCTCCTCGCGGGCGCGCAACGTCTCGGTCTCGGAACGAGCGTAGCCCTCATCCGCGGCGATTCGGTTCGTCTCGGCCTGCATAAACAGCGGCAGCCTCCGCGGCTAAACGCGCGATCCGATTCCCTGCTGATGGCAAATCCTTGGCAGCCTGCAACATAGTCGTTCGCTGAGCCTCGCCGGCCCCCTGGACAGCGCACTTCGCCTCCTCTGCGAGGTGCTTCTCCTGGAGATGTGCTTGGCGCCCGGAGGCAGCGGAAATCTCCGACCTGTTGACGACCTCTCTCATTTCCTCTGTCGCCGCGGAGGCCCGTTGAACCGCCGCCGCCGCCTGTTGGCGCTCCTCCTGGCAGCGCGCGGCGTTCACCGTGGCCCCCCGGTCTCGCTCCAACTGAAGGGCGGCGGTCGCTTGCTGCTGCAACTCCGACTGCCTAGCTGCTCGCGCATCTCCGCCAGGTCTCGTTCCCATATCTCCATAATCTCCCACTTTTTTTCGGGCCAGCATCGCGCCGCCCGCTCGCGCGCAACCCAGAGCAATTATGCGAGCCAGGCGCAGTGCACGCCGAGCATAGGAAGTTTAGGTTACAGAGGCCGCGCATGTCGGAACACCCGACACAGACAGGCTTCTTGCACTGGCCCGATAAGCCGGGGCACCGCGATTCTGGCACAGCAGCGCACGTCGGCCCTCAGTCGGCACCCTCGGCGTTGATGCGCGCGCTGAAGGCGCTCGACCTGCCCGACAAGTTGGGCCGATCAGATACCTCAGATCGCGGTTTTGGGGCCCTGGGTCCGCTCCTCTCGGTGATCCTGTCGCGGAGAGAGCGGGTCCGTGAGTCAGGCGTCCCAGACGTTGAAGTCGGCGCCCTCTGACTCGTCCGAAGAAGGCGCGGCGGGGGCCTGGGAGCGCAGCTCCTGGGCGCTCCCCCAGAGCGAACTCAGGGTTGTACTCCGGGATGCCGCCAGATCTTCTTCGCTTCCCGAGTGGCGAGGTCGCTGAACGACTAACAGGCTCACGTTTCTGCTTGCTCGTCGTCCTCATGGGACCGCCCACAGACCCTTCACTGATGATATCCTCTTTATTCTGTCCCAACGAATCAATCATTCGACGAAATCACGGCATCCTCGCCAGATGTGAGCGGCACCTGCGCAAGGGGCTAAAAATCGCCACATGGAACAAGAGACGCACGGTCATGGACATCACCTTCTCCGTCACGTGGCCAACGATCACCGTGCAAGCCGATGGGCTTGGGCGTTGGCATGCGAAACAACAGAATTCCTCCGACGAGACCGACTCCCCGTGGTGGTCGCCGCCCGAGAGGTGAATGGGGACATCGGGTTGGTCATCAAGTGGCATGGGGCCCTCTTCATATTATCCGTCTCGGTCGGGTCGCGTGGTGCCCTTGATATTCGAAATACCAGGACGAGGCTCGCCATCGAATGAGAGGTTCCAACAGATCTTGGAGGGATTCCGTCGGCTCGATTCCTGGACATGCTCGGCAAGATTTGTTTCAGGAACATCCACACTCATGCCGTGGCGTGGTTCCTCCTTAGGTTGTACATGAATTTGGATAGTTGAAACATAATTCCCTCATCGGGCAAAACCATTTTTATTGAAGGCAGAACTTTCGGCTGATAACCAGCATGTTGCCAGCTCATTGATGATGCGGGCTCTTTCTTGGCAGTGCTGGTCTGCAAAATGTGATCATGATCGCTTCGTAATTGTTCACCTTCATCACTTTCCTGTAGTAGTATCTTGATCATATTTGTCTTCGATGTAGGTGATGTGTATCTACATGGTTACATGGATGTGGCCATGGCTCAATTAAAATGATGGTGTCTGTTAAGCTGGGCTAACAACGGATATGAAAGGGGGCCGGCCGGCCAGGAGAAGGCGCCCGGGAGGGAGCGCGCGCTGGACGGGCGGGCCGCACTCATTTTCTTGAGCCGACCCACAACAAATGCGACGAAACTGTGGGTCAGAAGTGGGCACGGGGGGATGACTAAATCAACTTGAGTTGGCAATCGCAAAATGCGCTCAATCATATTGAGCAGAAAGGCGAGGTGAACAAACGCACCTCCTGGGAGCTGCAGCCACCATCGAAGGTTGGCCTTGTCCACGCCTTTGCCTACCATTGGCATGATAGATTAAACCGACACTGCGGTCTCCCGCAATTGCGGGACAGGCAAAAGCAGGGGGGCGAAGGTGCGACGGGCGTGGGTCGCGGCGGTCGCGGCGGGCGCGGCCCGCTGGCGGGCGGGTCGCGGCCGGGTCGTCGGCGGGTCGTGGGGCGAGGCGCAGCGCGGGTCGCAGGCGGGTCTCGGGCGGGTTGCGCGGGCGCGGGTCGTCAAATGGTCGGGTCGTGGCGGGCGCGGACCGCGGGCGGGTCGTCAGCTGGTCGCGGACGGGTCGTCAGTGGGATTCGAGGCGGCGACGACAAGAAAGAGGGAATAACAAGAATCCGCACCACAGGACCTACTTCAGCCACACACCCAAGGACAATGTGCGACCTCTGGGCCTCCTCACTCTGATGAGCAAGAATGCCGGAAAGGTCCAAGGTCCGATATCCTCTTGATCCCCTCCATTCACCATCGTCCTCCTTACCCTTCCGCCCCTTACCTTTCCCTCCTCCCCGTCTCCTCTCCCATCTTCCTCCTGCATCCTCTCTCCTTCCTCCTTCCCGCTGCCTGCTCGACACGCCTTCTGCTTCGACACCGCTTCACTCTGCTTCCGACGACTCAGGCTGGAGGCTCAGCTTTTTTTCGGGAAAGAATATTGCACATATGGCATGTTTGTCCTCCTTCGTTAACCCGCTCGTCGCAGAGAAATGGTGGACGCCACGTCAACAAAAATCCAAATTAGCCCTGTTGCCTGCTTACCGACGTTCAACATCCGCCACTTTCGGCAGATCTGCCCATTGATTCTGCCTGTGTTCGGGTGCCCATCCCCGCTTCTGGATGGAGGGTCGCAATTTCAACGGCCGAGCATGCCTCTTCAAGCAACGTCGCTATCAAGCAACTGCAAGACGCAGAAAGGCGATCGTTCACGAATCGCCAGCGAAGACACATGAGAGGACAAGTAGTAAAGTTCTCGTGTTCAGACATACCGGAGGCAATGAAACAAATCCGGATGGGCCTTGCCGATGTAAGACACCCACTCCAGTCCGAAACCGGAGAGGTCAAGAGCTGCGGGCAGTGCGCGAAGCATGGAGCAAATTGAGGCCTCCTTTCCTCTAACCCAAGTGTCGCGCGCGAAAACCTCCAGTGACCGCAGACGTCATTGTCCAAGGACCACTATGTACATGCGTCACTCTCTCTCTCTCTCTCTCCCTCTCTCGCTGGCGTTGCCTTCCTTCGCTCCCTTACTCACTCTCTCCCTGTCTGGTTGCGTAGATGCTCTGGATACTTCGCTTCACGTTTCTCGCGTCTTTGACGTCTCCAAAGGTCAACCTGCTCTGTCTGCATAATTGCGCGCACTCACCAAGAAGGTGAAGCCGTTTGGCTGTCAACGCGGCAAGGAAACACATTCCGTTCCTCACTCAACTTCCGTGGCTATTTCGATCTAGCGCATCAATCTAGGCGCCCCAGGCCATGAAATGGCAACAATGTGTCCTCAACATGAGCAAGCAACAATGAATGGAGCACGCGCGCCCGCAACATTTGACACACCAACAGAGGGCAGCACACGACACTCATGTGGAATGCTACTTGCGCTCTACTTGGGTAATTCGTCAATGCCCCTAGCTCCAGCATGGCGACACCAATTATGCGCAACAACGCGCGCTCCACGCTACGGTCAAGTCAAGTGTTGGGGCGTGCGTATCGACGCGGGCTCCGATGCCATGCGGTCGGGAGCGTTGGAATGCGCGGGCCCTGTCGTCGCCAAGCACAACGAAAATGAGATCTTGAGTCGTGGTCTCCTGCCTCCTCCCTCAAGCTGAACGCGCGGACTGAGCCACCGACGAGAACGTCCACCCATCCACGGGATAGCGAATCATCCGCACATCCCGTCCACCCAACCTCCTGCCCCCCTCCTCCCTCCTCCCTCCCTTTCCCTCCTCCCTGCTACCTCCCATTCCTTCTTCCCTCCTCCCTTCGCCCTCCTCCCTCCCCTCTCCCTTCCCTCCCCCATCCCTTCCTCCTCCCTCCCGCCTTCGTTCCTGCTACCTCCCGCCTCCCCCTCTGGCAGCAGCGCGATCCTGCAGGTTGTGCTTGAGCGACGCGGCCCCCAGGTCGTAGCAGAGAGGCGCGCGCCGACGCTGTGGCCAGGCTAGATGGCGCACCCAGGGACTTTCGGCTGTCCTGGGAGCCTTTTGTTTACCAACCGACGGCAATGTTGGTGGCAAAGACGCCGGCTACGGCAGGTTCACGTCGCGATGACGTCGAATCGTTCAAGCGGGGAACGTTCCTCGGCTGCCCGATAGCGCAAATCGTTGGAGACCAGTCGATTCAAAAGCAACTGGCAGCGTTGCACATTGAATGCCCGCGCTGGGGTCGCCGCCGCGTAAGCGCGGCGCGAAGCTGCCGCACTTTCAAGGCACAGCTGCCTGCTGATTTCAGGACGTTCGCTCAGGGAGCGAAGCGTATTTGTCCTGGGTCCTTTCGAGGCTCCTGCCCAAGGAAAAGCATGAGGATCACCTGGGTCTCCAAACTTTGCTCTTCGCGCCCAGGGCGCACGGGGGACGAGCTCCAAAGAGGCTCACAGTCTACATACACCACTCATCCTCTCCTCCCCCTCCTCCTCCTCCTCCTCCTCCTCCTCCTCCGCCTGCTCCTCCTGATCCTCACCTTCTTACCCCGTCCCGCCCATCCCTCCTCTCCCAAAACTGACGGTGAGGATATGGCTGATCAGTGCGAAGATCGGCGGCGGAGTAAGGACACCGGGTGTCCTGGTACATCGCGCATGACGCGGCATGACGCGGGGCGCGCGGCAAACACAGCTTGCAAGAGCCGACGGGAATTAAGATAAGGACGGGGGCCAAGAGAACACCAGGTACAGCAAGGGCTAGATACGTGCGGCACGCATGGAATTGGCTGAAGTGCCAGGTCGCGACCAACAATCATCCTAAATTTTCTTCTGACCCTTTTCTACAACTGTTCCAGCAGAATGGTCTTACGTTGTGCCACGCAACTCCACCGCATTATCACGTTACTCATCACTCTAAACATCACAACCGCTATAGAGCGCGGCGTCAACCGTGTGACTACAGTTCCAGTGCTGTAACAGAGAAGCGTCCATCTGGGCTTCGACACTGAAACCAATTGGATGAAACCGCACATGAAACACGAGTTGGAGAATGAGGTAAGTTGAGGGCATGACAAAGGAGACATGCGTAGGGCAGGGAAGAGGGGATGGAGAGAGAGAGAGAGAGATGGAATGAGGGGGGATTGATCAAAACGCGGGCAACGATCAACATGCGGGCAACATGTTTACCGGGGCGCTGAGGCCATCACCAGCAACACCGCGAGCCCCAAGAGGCTCGCAAGGAACTCTCCAGCAGGGCCATGGAAGACCAAGAACATTGAACAGCCTCGAGGTCTGAAACATTTTGTGCCTTGTTAAACTGTTCGGTCCAGGATGAGTTCAGGAAACCTTCAGAAGGCTCAGGCACAACCCAAAAGGGCTCCAAAAAAAACATCCAGAATAGAACCACGAGCGCGCATCGTGCTCGCTTAGGGTCTAGCCAGGCAGCTCATCTGGATACGCTAACTCTTGAAAACATCGTCGTTGGGCGATCTCGGAAATTTCTTGAGCCGTCTTGGGCCGTCTTTGGGCGGAGAAAGTTGACAATGCATACTTGCGGAGCTTATTGAGAGTCTTAAGAGCCTCTCGAGGTGTCTCGGAGAGCTCAAGTCTGCAGGCTATCTTGACTCCTCCTGAACCGCTTGAGGGCCGTCGGAAGGCTTTCCGAACCCATGTTGGAGCGTGCTTGATCCTTGCGGGGCCGCTTGAAGGCCTCTTGGAAGCTACTGGGGGCCTTTGCCCGCTGTTGGAGCGCGTAAAGTTCGTCTCGGGCGGCCCAGCCTCACAACCAAACAGACCCCCGTCGGACGGCCCCAATGCGCCCCCAATAGTCTCCGTCAGCGCGCTCGTGACCCCAGAGCGCCGAAAACGCCCCCTCAACACTGCCCAAAGCTGCCCAAGAGGCCCCACGAGAGTCTCAAGACAGCCCTAGAATCCGGGCGACGGACGACAGACGACGGTTTACGGACGCCCGACGACGGACGAGGATGACGACAACGACGACGACGACGACGACAACAACGACAACGACAACGACGACGACGACGGCCCACGACGAAGGAAGTACGCCGACGCGCCCACGCGCGCGCGCCCGCGAGCGCGCCCGTGCGCGACGCACGCGCCTGCACTTGTTCGTCGTCCGCGAACCGTCGGCTGGCGTCAGTCGTCCGTCACCCGCACTCCAGGGCCGTCTTGCGACCCTTTGGAGGCCACGTGAGCAACGTTGGGGACATTTGTGGAGGCGTTTTCGGACCTCCTGGGGCTCGTTTCCGGAACTCCCGGGGGGCCTTGATTGTGAGGCCTCCTGGGGGCTTCTCGGGGATACCTTTTCGGTGTTTGTTGTGAGTATATGTGGCCTCTTTGGCCACCCCTTCGGAGGCGAAAAGGCGAGAGGGCAAAAACTATCGAATTCCATTGTGGTTTTGAAACTTCCTGGCTTCTCGGAAGCATCTGGGAGAATTTCCTGGAGCTCTCTGGGGATGTCGTGAGCGTCTCAGGAAGCGTCCTGAAGCTCGGTGGCACCGTCAGGAACCCCTGGAGGCCGTCTTGGGGGTGGCTGGGGTCTGTCACAAGTCGCCCAGACTGCTGTGTGCCCGCGCCATTTCAGGCGGCCCGAAGGCGCGCCTGGGCCCCGGGACACACATTTGGGGTCGGGGGCGCGGCCCCTGGGCCCCTGGGCCCGCTCATTGGGGGTTGTTGGGAGCCTATTGGGAGTTTGTCGGGTGCGTTTTGGGGCCTCCTGTGGGCCTCGTGGGGGCGATGGGCAGCCCCTCGGAGACCAGAAGGCCAGAAGGTGAGCATTATCTATTTCCACAAGGATTTTGAACGTTTTGGCCTCCTCGGAGGCACCCTGCAGAATCAACTGGAACTGTCCCGGGCTGCAAAGAGCAGCGTCGCAGGAAGCGGCCTGAAGCTCGGTGGCACCGTCAGAACTCCCTGGAGGCCTTCTTGGGGGTGGCTCGGGTCTGCCTGGCGCGCCTGTATAAGGTGTGTATGTATGTATATGTATATGTATATGTATATGTATATGTATATGTATGTATATATATATATATATATATATATATGTGTATATATATGTGTGTGTATTGAAACAGTAGCGAGCCAGATCCCCGAGAACGACCCAAGGCCACCTCCAAACGGCTCCAACAGGCCCGAAGACCCATCCACACGTCACCATAATGGTTCAACCCAGCAGGACCCCAGAAGAAGTCTAGAAGCTACTGCGCGAAATAATGTTTTACCAATTATCCGTCAGGAGGGGAGCTTCCGCAGCCCAATTGAACGGCAAAGCGTGTAGTTATTCTTCATGGTGATCCTTTCCTTGTAACAGTTTCATGTTCAGGTCCAAGCGATATATGGGAGAGGTTATTCGCGTGGCCATGGTTTAGTAAGCTATGGTTAAGAACGCGCTGCTAGGGGAAGGGAGGGCCGGCCGGCAGGCGGGCTCGCGCGGCGGGCAGGCCGGACCACTTGTCAGCGATCGAAGTCAACGCAGCTTCGGTAACTGGCAGTAAATGATGCTGAGGCAAGGCAGGGGTGTGACTAAATCAACTCCCCCCGCGGCCTCCCTGGCGAGCTCCACTCGCACGGGTGGAAGTCGACGATTTGTCAACGCCCCAAATTTGCTCATAAAGCGGCCCGTCGCGCCGCGCCCGGCAGGCAGCTCGCCCGCCGCCTGGCTCGCAGCGCTCTGAGACGCCCAGTGCATAGCGCGGTTGCGTCGAGGGGACACCCGCAGCATAGCTGCGAGTGCCCCTTGTTCTCTCCCCCTTGATCCCAACTGTGATTGTCGCGGCTCCAGCTGCTGCAGCCCTGCCAGTCGCCTGAGCTCCAGCTCCAAGACGACCACCAATTGTCGGCGCTCTCTCGCCACGGGGGAATGGAATCCGTGTCCTCGCGCCGCGGCGGGGCAAGGTCCACGCGCCGCTGCGACGCGTCGGCCGGCGCGCGCCATGGCGGGGCGACGCCCGCGCGCAGCCGGGAATCTCTCGCGGCCGGCGGCCCCGGTGCCTTGGCGGAGCTCGAAGAGGCGTCTCCCGAGCGTGAGTGCGAGCCCCGCTGGGTCGGGCTGTCAGCTCGGCGACGTCTTGACTGCTGTGGATTATCTGGCGCGCGACTGCTTCGCCTCCTAGCTCCCTGGCCGTCGCTCTCGGCCTCCACCTCCTTGCCCCGGCCCTGGGCGCCGCCCGATGTTCTTGCTGCCGCAGGACGGCCCTCGGGTCTCACAGAGCCAGGCCTCGTTTCTCCTTTGGCAGACTGCGCTCTAGGGGAGGCGCCCACCCTGGCATAGTCAGGCGGTGCCGGAGCCCTTGTTTCCCGCGCTGCCGGCCGCAGAGGAGCTCCCAGAAATTCAATGGGCGGCAAGTAATCCTCTATTTCCCGCCCCAAAGCAGCTTTCAATTGACTGAGCGGCTGGGCTTCAGCGCTCCGCGGGGACTCTCGGCACCACGCGGGCCAACCCATGCTGGGTTCTTCGCGATGGCGGCCCCCCAGGGAATCGCATTCCCAATCGAACGCTTCAATAATGGCATAGCCGCCCCCTTCCAGAATCCCCCTGCTGATGCGCGGCCACCGCGTCCACGGAGGAACAACAGCGTTACTGCCAGTAGCGGGCGTCTTGAGATTTGCGTTCTGAGACTTGATGCACCTGCGACTCAGCTTCTTGGACTTCTCCTGCATGCAGGTTCTGTTGCTCCGGCAGCTCGTCATCTCGGAACATTGGTTGCCGGGCAAGGAGAGTCTTGACCGATGCCATCTTCGCTGGCGTCTTTCCCTCTGTTAAGTTATGTGCGCGTGCCTGCGCCCGGTCTGTGTCCTAGCCCTTCCATTTCCTCCCTGCACTTTGCGCCGCAGGGCTGGGGGCGTAGCCCCCGTGGCCCTCGCGCATGGCCACGCCCATAACTCGAGGGCGATCTTAGGGCAAATCATGTCATGGTCAGCGACAAAGGCGCAGTAATGGACAGGCGCCCGGCATGCGAGGCAGCTGAACATACCCAACCGATTGCGGCAATCGTTGCTGCGCAGGAAGTAGCCATTATCCAAATACTTCTGCGCGCAGAGTGCGTTCTTCTTCGCAATAGAAGCGAGCGCATCATCATCGTCATCATCATCACCAACGCCAGGTACCCCAAAGATGACCTGATTCTGCTTGATCCAATCTGTACATGCCGCGTCGAAATCAAGGAAGACTCTGAGCGCTGCGCACCATCAGTCATATACCAAAGTTCACGACATCTGGATCCGCTTCGTCCCAAATACGGTAAGACGCAGGATCTGATGAAAGTCGCTCCACTGAGGCCGGAACTTGTTGCCGAAGATCCGTCGCGATGAATCCAGGCGTCCTGATTCTCGAAGATGCGGGGCTCGAAGGTGAGCGCGAGGGACTGCGAGAGAGGGCATGGATCTTCCAGATTGAAAACACTTGCGTCCCATGCTTGGCTGGCCACTGCGCGCGCCCAACCTCCAGTTCTCAGCCACGTAAGCAAGCGTCCGTGCATTTCACCGCATTGACCATCCAGCGCTCTCTGTGCCAGCTGGACTGCACCGCCCGAACCTGGCTCTTGTTCTCTGATAATTACACCTTCAGGGGTAGGGTACGGACCAAGCTTAGTCGGCAGGCAGGTCAGGAAAAGGTACTGGCGCACGCCCTGGAGGCCCCTTTTGCGGTGCCACAACGCTCCCGGTCGTAGACCTTCGCGCCGAGACATCGTCCACTGGAGTGACGACTGCCTGGTGGGAGTGCCTCGCTGCCGCGCCGCACTTGATGTACCTGCGTTCGGGGTCCACAACCCGGACAGGGTGACCCTTGCAAGCGCGGAACAGCAGGGGCGCTCTCGCCATGGGCTTCACCATGGACGCGCCCCCGACGACATAGTCGTCATTCGGTGGTTTTCGCCCGACGCTTTTGTCCCAATATTCTGGCTCAGCCGTGGGTCA
The DNA here is from genome assembly GCA_963575745.1 of Prorocentrum cordatum. Classification (NCBI taxonomy): domain Eukaryota; class Dinophyceae; order Prorocentrales; family Prorocentraceae; genus Prorocentrum; species Prorocentrum cordatum. The sequence goes on along the minus strand of CAUYUJ010018327.1, from coordinate 770,766 downwards.
ATCTTCGGCGTTCGTTATGTTCGCACTAGGTAGTACCTGAACAGTATGGCGTGGTAGTTGAGCAAGGGCATGCGTTAGGCGTGCCCGCGCCGTGTCG